>NSMO01014500.1:0-20022 GCA_002588565.1 Coelastrella sp. UTEX B 3026 | reverse complement strand
GTAATGCTTATGATTTTAGGGCGCTGGCTTTGCCCAGTATCGCCTTGACAGGCTGCAGTATTCGACCCTGCGAGCTTTGCAAAGTGATGGGAGCTTTTACGGAGCGTGAACTCGTCCTTGGGCGCAAGGAGAGAGGACTTCACAGCCCCTGGCTCAGACGTGACTTAGAAATATCATCAATATTACTGATCCTTTACAGCTCATAAAAGGTGGCCAGTGCCCGTCGAAAACATGCACTCCAGGGCATCAGCAGTACAACAGCAGGGGGTTTAAAAACCCCCCGGTTCAGCACAAATGCCGTTCTGGCAACCCAAGCTGAGACGATCTGGGCTACACTCGTGCCATATATGGTGCTCATTTGCGCACAAGCATTGCAGAAGGCGTTGGTACACTTTCCTGAGCACCCCCTGTTTACTATCCTTCCCCACGACCTACATACCGTATGGCGTGACGCCCTACTACCAATTGGTACAAACTGATGTGCCTCCTTATACACGTTAATGTTCTAAAGCTCCACAGATTGCTGCCATTAACTACCTATATGCTGCCAGTGCTTTGTCTAGCATGGGTTTTAACCGCTCAAACTTTACTCGTATGCTTGCATTGTACAGGTTCCACTGCTGTCTGGCATGCCAGCGGAATAACCTTGGCCGCCACTGGCCTGGTATTGATTTGACTTCGTACTCGTTTGTGTTTGCATACGGCACAAAGTACCGCGCAAACTGTATGTATGTCAATGGGAACCACCTGCAACAACAAACATGCACATGCACAATGGGTACCTGCCCAGTAGCTCAGACAAGCTGCGCACGTTATCAACCAGCAGCAGGTCCACCAGCACACATGAGGGCTGCCGCGAAGCACCCAAGTTCGCGGCTGCTACGGCGGCACTAGGAACAGGCACACACTGCTAGCGCAGCATGGTGGGCTACAGAAGGCATGGAGCGATGCAGCTCATCAGCAGCAGTGTCACACCTGTCCAGCTCATGGAGGCTTGTCCAATCAGTGTGTGGTGTCTCTGGTGAGCCATCATCACACATGTGGCACCCTTAGGCAACCACACAAGCCTGAAAGCGCTACTGCCTTGTGTAGTGATGAAAATAGTAGCTCGTGCCAGCAGCTGCAGCTGCTCCCGCCACTCCAGGTCCCTGAACCTCACTGCTTGGACGTGGGCACTTGGGTATGCTGCGCTGATTTCAGCTGCCAGGCTGTCAATGTCAAGTATCATCCGTCTGGTGCACCACCACGTAGTAAGCTAGTGCCTGCTTTGCAACGCAGAATCATACAGCAGCGTGCAGCTGGCTGAAAGTTGGGGCTACATCCAGATATCAACAGGCCATACAGGTGAGCATATAGATATACATTGATGTTGTAAGATATGTATTATTGGTAGTAGGTCGTCTGCAGTCTGGGATGTGCAAAGGATTGTATCCTGATGGCACCTGGTGAGCAGGTGCAAGTTGCGTATGTAGGGCATTAATATATGATGTGCCGCTTTAGTGAACCCAATCATCTTGTACATCGGATGCAATTCTTAGATCGGCAGGTTGTTGTCATCCAGGACACAAAGCTGTTGCACATGAAAGTTTTTTTGCAAACATACAGGGATGTGTTCAAGTACCACCGGGGTCTGCAGATGGAAGAGCTACAGCACAACTTGCTGGGCCTGCTGCTGCCTATCCTGTACTGGCCACATGTGAAAAGCGACGGTCAGAAGATCAACATGATGCCTGACCCTCATGTTTGGGCAGCATTTGGCCACCTGGTGCAGACAGCTTTGTTCAACCTTGCAGAGCAATCCTTCAGTGACCAGTCTGACGTTGTGAGGAAAGCCAACATGGTGAGCAGGAAACATATACTACCGCTTGAAAGGCTCTTTGAGCAGGTGTGTAAGCAGCTAACAGGGCAGCAAGATCCTGATGAAGCTCACGTCACATATATATAGAGAGCAGGCCGTTTGTTGTACTGTTAACTGGTGTTGTTGCATACAGGCAAGCCAGCGTTGTCCACAAGCACACATTCTCTTGCCTGTGATTCATGCTCACTTTCAATGTTGTCCACCACTTTCAATGTTGTCCAACTACCATGATGCTTTTACTTATGGTGTTGCAAGTCTTATGGTGTTGCAAGTTTCAGTGTCAGTTAGGCGGTCGCTGAGCTGCGTTTGTAGCTTGAGCTGCGTTTGTAGCTGCTGCGCCGAGCACGAGCGTAATCCAGGGTCCCGAGGTCTTTGGTGGTTTCATCTGCCGCTGATTGTGATTGTGACTGAGTGCTGCTGAGTGTGGAGGTGTATTGGCTGGCAGCGGGCATTCGTGTTGCGCCCTACAATGAAAGATGCAATAAACAAAGACGTGTATTGAACCTGAGAGTGACATTGCCTCGCAGGGCTGAGGCTACAAGTATGGAGATCAGAGGTCACGAGCATCAGGCTGGCTCTTTGACTGCTGCTGCTGCTGCTGCTTAAAGTGGATATGCATTGTCAAAAATGTGGCAGATATGTTGCAGACAACAAGCTTGCCTTATAGCACTGTGCCAGAAACCCACAAGGCACACAATCCATTGATCACGCCACCAAATTGTGTGGTTACAACTGATTCAAGATCTTTCGGCTCCTGGTTATGCTATGTGCTGCTAGTCTAGACAGCAGCAGCTATGTGCTGCTAGTCTAGACAGCCAGATCTGCACATAGTCTGCCTTGCAACGGCTTCAAATCTCAACTGACACTGAGGGCAAAGTTAAGCTATTTTTACCGAAATGGGCTGCCAACAAGTTTTGTGCCAGGGGCTAGTAAAGGGGCCTGTTAATTGTCTGTAGCACAACGATAACTACCGTTGACAACCGGTGTGATCATGTCTGCCATTGTTGCCACAGGACTGTCTAAAGCGGTCAATGCAGCAGAACGACATACGGGACAGCACATGGGCGACTGATTGGCAGCAGCAACAACAACAGCACCAGTTGCAGCAGGAACAGCAGTAGCAAGGGCGGCAGCAACCTCTCAGCATCACCAAGTACAGCGCAAGCCGTGTTCTCTGATGGTCACCGTGGCATTTCAGTGGCATACCGCCTCAGTCAGACCAGGGACGGTACACATGTACTGCTGTACTATGTGAAGGCATCTGGTCAGTTCGAGCCGCAGATTGGCCAAGTGCAGTGCTGTACAGAGGTACAGTGCAGCAGCGGCTCAACAATAGACAATATGAATGGCAGCAGCAGCAGCAGGGACCCTGCCAGAACAGCAGGTCGGGATGTTGCTGCTGACCTGGAGCTTGCCAATGGCGAGGCTGATGCAGCCAATGAGGGTGCAGACTCTAACAACAGCAGCAGTGTGCGTAGTGTTAGCTTTGCCATTCTCAAGCACTACAAACCTGCCAGCAAGCCGGGTACAAGGCACGACAAGCCACAGGTAGCAGAAGTTCTGTTTGAGAGCCGTCTTGATGACTTTGTTAGCAGTCCTTCTGCCCCAGACGCGGTGTTGCTCCCGTGCCATTGCAGCTCATTCATGCTCCTGTGCACTGCCACAGAGGTGTTAATGGCCAGACTGTGAGATTGTCATTTGTGCCGCTGCTTAGCAGGAGCAAGAGTGTAGTGTGTAGACGCACCGGATGAGAGATTTATAGCGTTGCCGGTTTACAGGTTGTCTTAATGCACTGCAAATTAGACTGTGGTGTAGCAGCTATGGCTTGATCGAAAGCATGGTACCGTTGCCTGTTAATGTGTTGCCAGCTTTGTGGTCTGGTCAATTGCCTCAAAATGATTGAAAGGTGTGAGATCCCGATGGTACGAAGTAGACTTGCTGCCGGTCCGTGGGGTAAAATCCCCTGTTGACCTTGCAAGACCTGGCCAAAAGATACAACAGGATCTGCATGGTATTATGAAGTTTTTACTTCTGTTATGGCGCATATATGGGTGGTCTTGCAAGCTCGTCACAACCGCCAGATGCTACGGTCGCGCCTATTGTGCCTGCGTTAAGGTTAACGAGAAGTCACCGTGCCGGCGTTAAGGTTAACGAGAAGTTAACGTGCCGGTCCGGCGTTAACGTCAACTTACCGATTTGAAGGCAGTTGACGGCAATTGATGTCACTTAACGGGATGTCACTTAACGGGAGGTTAAGGTATTTTGTCGCCATCGTGCCACTGCTTTACGCCCTGCGGGACATTTTGGGATGTACACATATGGCAGCACCAGAGCCCATACTGACGCTCGCAGATACTTTCTGTGTATGCTATTATCACTATTTTCAATCATGCTGCCGAGACATGATTTGAGAAGCCGTCACAACAAGGGGTACAGTGGAGGACGCATTTTGGGATGAAGCATTGAAACGTCCCCGCATGTCACCTTTAAATGCTCGAAGACGTTGTTTCATGCGTATCTAAAGCTATGAATGCGTTTTGGGGCCAATAACCCCTTGATTGTACGCCACTGCTTTACGCCCTGCGGGACATTTTGGGATGTACACATATGGCAGCACCAGAGCCCATACTGACGCTCGCAGATACTTTCTGTGTACACTATTAAGTACCATCGACCAAGATGAACGCGTATCGCGCTTCCTGCCAACTTGGCAATTGCATCGACGCACCCAGCCATAGGCCCCACAACCAGCCCCTCCAGATACCTCGATGAACGGGTTCTGCTGATTAAGTACGGTTGATTACACCAAGTATAAGCCTTTCATGCATCGCTTTAGGACCCTGACAGCCGCAGGGAGGCACATCCCAAAATGCGTCCGTCCCAAAATGTCTCCGCCACTGTACTATATAGTACCCCTTGGTCACAAAGCCTTCAAGCCTTCGACCAAGCCACGCAAGCCTTACGTCTGCTGAACAGTACAAGCCACATACAGCCCAGCTGAAGCTGGCACGATATTGAACAAACGCTTACGTACTCTACTGTAAGGCTTGCGGCTGCTCTGGCAGCTTCCTGACTCCAAGCGGAAGGCTTTTGCAATAGCCTTCGGTTGGAATATGGTCTCGCCAGCATAAGTGAAAATGGTGATAAGTATACCAACCAAGCTGAACGCGTATCGGGCTTCCTGCCAGCTTGGCAGTTGCATCCACGCACCCAGCCATGGGCCCCAAAACCAGCCCCTCCAGATAGCTCGATGATCGGGTTCTGTTGATATAGTACGGTTATAGACACCCAAAACAAGCCTTTCAAGCATCGCTTAGGACCCTGGTAGCATCGCAAAATGCGTCCGTCCCATAATGCACCGGCCACTGTACGCTTCGATGCAGCAGCTCACTACAGATAGTGTTGATGCAGTTTTCGCATGACCCTGTCATAAGAGGGTGAAGCGAAAACGATGCTGTCGCTCGTATATATTGTTGTCTGCAATCAGATTGGCTTCAGTGCTCATCTGTCCGTTGAAACCACAGCTGTTCAAGTATCGCCCCGCCCAGCGATGCCCCGCTGCTGCCGCTGTCCCCGCAGATAGCCTGAACTTCATGGCTGAGTAAAGCTACTGCGAGGAGGCAACGGGATTGGCTTTTGCGGCCAGTGGCCATGTGGGGCAGTGCCTTCGTAGCAGTGGTTCAGCAGCAGCTGCCGGAGTTCACGAGGTCTGACATTGCTCGGTGGACAGGCCGCACGTATGATCAGGCAGCGCTACTGCATTCTCTGCCAGGCCTGGTGGTTCTGCCTAGGCAGAGCGCTTGCCCCTGTTGCCGGATGCGGTGCAGATGCAACACTTGTGTTGCGTCGCTGGTTCATGCCAACTACAAGTTGTCGACCATAGCAGTCACGATGGCGGTTTGCGCCGTTGGGCGCCAGAGGACTACAACATGCCGGAATTGGTGGACGACAGTCGGGTACAGCGAGCGTTGAAAGTGGCTAGACGGCTGGCAGTGTAGGACACGCGCCAGAAGTTGCCGCTGTCGGCGCGGGACTTTATGGCGGTCCTGGCTACTATTGCTGCGAGCCAGCCGGGCGATTTGTACACAGCCGTGCGTGACACTGCGTTGTTTGTGGTGGGCTGGGCTGGGATGTTGCGCTGTTCGGAGCTGGCAGGGCTGGTGTGGGACGACGTCCACTGTACCCGACAGGGCATGTGATGCTGTATCTGCCGAGGATCCTGGGGCTGGCTCGTGCGTGTTGCTGCCGGCCACCTACGACGCCCAGATCAACCCTGCCAAAGCTATGCGGGCTCTGTGGTGGCTGGCAGGGGCGGAGGTGGCGGTAGGCCCGGTGTTTCGGCCGTCGCAAACATCGGTTGCGGCCCTGAGTAAGCGGGGGCCAACAGTGGACCCCGCTTGAATAGAGCCATGGACCGGGCGGGTGTGCCCAATGCGTCCTTGTACGCTGCCCATTCCTTGTGCGGGGGTGGTGCTACACATGCTGCTCGTGTGGGGGTGCCTCTGAGGTTTTCTAAGCTGATGGGCCGCTGGAAGTCTGATGCGGTGAGGCAGTATCTGTACACCAGCCAAGACGTCGTACTGCAGCATTCGTATCATATGTTGGCCACTCTGTGATGTGTGGCTTGTGAAACCGGGGGTGCTTATCTGGGCTGGATATGCAATCTTGAAGCAGTTGACAATCTGATCTCTGCTTACCCAGACCTGCAGCTGCTCGTACTGCTAGCTAATGGAATTGTGGCCGAGGCATAACAGTAACTTCTGTGCTATTACGCTCTGACCCAGATATACTATATCTGAGGGTCTGGAATCTGAGAGATGTCTTGCTTAGGGCTGCCGCGTCAAACAAAGGCATTGAGTATGCGTGTAAGAATGCGGCGCTTTGTTGTCTACATAGCACAGCTGATGCTAACACAGCCCATCTTTCAAGGCTGAATACATTCCTTATAAAGCATATATAGGTGGTCTCTGTGCTCTTGATAGGTCTTACTACTGCCAGAAGTGCCTGTCAGCTGCTTCAATGTTTGTGGCAGTTCAAACATTGGCACTGGTGGCTGGGCCGTTCTGACGTGCGAGCTGCTGTACACTGGTGTTATGGTTGGCTAGCGCTGATAAACTAGAGCTGATACATCTGCGGCTTGGCTGGCCTGCAACGTTTGACCTGAAGCCACGGTTGCCCGTAGCTGAAGCAGGCGGAGACGCAAGAGAAGGGCGTGGCCATGGATTTGGCTCACCAGGCGCCACACAACCCACCAGTGTACCACGCCACAATAACTTCGCGAGCAAGGAGGCCAAAACCAACTTGCAGAAACACTTTGACAAGACTCGCATCCTTGGCTGTCTTATTACGTAAGGTGTACCGCAGGAAATGTTGTACAGACGTGTTATCAGGGCTGGGGCATGATTGTGCTGGTGCTGCCTCGTGCAAAAGCAGTGCGCCTGCTGTTGTAAGGCTTGAAGTTTGAAATAAGCCCGCACAAGTGCTGGACCTGCTGCGTGCATCACTGTTGCTCCCCTTGTTGTAGAGTCTGCCAGCTGTCACACGTTTGGAGAGTTTGCTGGTACTGTGGTTGTCATGTTGAGGTGACTAGCAACACCGATGCAGCAGCAGCAGCACCTGCGCTGATCGTTCGGCGCAACGCAGAGTTCATCCTGTTTATACCGCCGCTTGACCTGAGTGAGAGTGCGGATGACCGACCTACTCCGGAGTAGGGATCCCTAGCTCCGCTGAATGGTCGAGAGCAGCACTCAGAACCATTGGCACGCCCGCACGCTGGAAGGAAACAACTCGTATGCTTCGACTGCAAAGCAGATGGACCAACTTGCTCGGTATCGCTACGATGATCAGAGACAGCAACTTGTGGGTAACAAATGACGACTTTACGCGCGAAGATGCCATACCGGGCATGGGCACCCACGAGACCAAGCTGCTGTTAAGCGACACTGAGCATTACAAACATTCAAGCAAAACGATTATCATGTTCAAACTGTGCCTTTGAGGGTTGCTTACGGGGTCAACGAAGTCAAAGCAAAGCTTGCAGCAACAATCATGCGTAAAATCACCACAACCCAGTGGTGGCACGTTTTGCTGGGAGTTTTGCTATTGCTCTGCGGGTACAGGCTGGGTGTGCTGCCATCAACGGGCGCTTTCAGCAAACGCTGCATCCTCAATGCAACAACAAGAAGCGGTGAAGCCGCACTTACCGGCGCACCCAAGCACCCTCCAGGGCCGCAGGCCTCTTCTACTAGAAGTACTGCCGATCAAACCGCAGATGGCCCAGCATCACGGCCAAACCGTCAAGGCACATCGTTACAGCCACCAGCCCTTTCAAATACCTCTGTAAGCTCATCACGCCATGTTGCACCCGGTCCAGAAGGCAGTATCCTCAGCCTTGCAGACTTGGATCATGTTGGAGTGGAGGGCCCCACAGCATGTGATACAGGCCCAGCCAAAGGGTTACAGTTCGTCAACAACACCGAGCTCGTAGCCCCAATAGTGATCATGGGCTACAATCGCGTCAATTACCTGGCGCGGTGCATGATGGGGTTGTTGAAGTACTGGTCCAATGACCCCGCAAATGCAGTCAGGTTCCCCCTGTATCTATCCATTGACGGTGGTGATCAGCGTTCACTGAACTTTGCAGCCGCTTGGAAGGAAACAGCAGGAGTGCAGGTCATCAACAGAATGCATGAGCGAAGTACCTGCACCAATGCCGACTGCCATCTCGTCGGCCACTATAAGATGCTGCTGCAGCTGTTCTTCCAGTGTTTGCAAGCGCCCAGGCTGCTACTTCTTGAGGAGGACTTGGAGGTGCGTCATGCCACTAGGCAAAGGTCCGGCCGTTTGGCCATGGTGTAGTCATCTGTTGCACCAGCAGGGTTGTGCCGGCCTGGCCAGGAACAAGAACTGCCAGCAGCTGCTGTTGACTGCCTTCTGCGTACTGCTGCAATGCTACCAGACGGCATGGTTCATGCCCTAAAGTCGTCTGTTGCTAGTTGGCTGCTAAACAGCAGCATGCAGTGTCTCCTGCTGTCCTTGTCCCGGCATGGTATGTGTCATGGCATGCATGTATGGCTGCTGCCTTGCCAGAATGCACCCACTCGTGCCAAGTTGTGCTGCTGATGTGTGATTGCAGGTGGCACCAGATTTTTTCAGCTACTTTGCTGCTACTGCACCACTGCTAACACAAGATCCAAGCTTGTGGTGCATAGCAGCCTACAATGACCATGGCCAACCTGGCAGGGCAGTCAACAACACCGCACTGTACAGAACAGACATACTACCAGGTTATGGCTGGATGATCAGCAGAGAACAGGCACTGCCGGTGAGTGTCCCGCTTGGTGCTTGCCAGCCATGTTCACTTTTACAATTGGCAAGCGGATTTGCCAGTGGGACGGAATGCTGCAAATGCGTCTGCCTCTAAGCACATGAATCACACCACTGGATGGTCCTCCCACAGAGCTGCTTCACTCAGCTTACTGAGAAGGCTTGCCAGCTATTGTTGATCAGACTATCAAAAGCACATGCATGGCAACACGAGCATACACGGTATGCTGTGACATGGGGGTGTGCCACGCCCATTGTGTGCTGCACTTGCTGCAGTTGATTGACATTTGGCCCACGCTATATTGGGATGATTGGATGCGCAAACCAGAAATCAGGTGCGCGGGCCTTCTGCAAATGCAGCATGTTGTGCCTGCTCTGCTGGCTGCTGATCGCCTGCGATACTGGCACAACAAAGCAGATTGTAGTGGTGTTGCGTTGCCAGCGTGCATTGTCATGTAATGATGCATGAGAGCTGACCTTTTAGCTGCAATACCAGCAACAGCAGCAAACTCCTGTACAAGGCGCCGAATTTCTCAGTTTTGTAACTCCATATCACCAGGTTGGGGCGACAATGTGTATTCCCTGAGATCTCCAGAACATACCACTTTGGAAGGGTTGGGATACACATGTTCGGAAATTTCTTCGACAAAAATTTGGCCAACATAAAATTGAATGCTGAGGATATTGATTGGAGCAAGCAGGACTTGTCGTACTTGTTGCAAGATAACTACAAGGCGGTCATTGACACATGGCTCTCGGGTGCAACAAGCTACAACAGCAGCCAGCTAGGAGACCTGCGAACATATTGTGACCCAGCCCAGGCCCCTGATGCCAACCAAACCACAGATCTGATCATCACGTATACTTGGGGTGTATCAGATTCACAAGAGTTCAAAAGGCTTGTTGGTCAGCTTCCTGGGGTCATGGATGACATAAAAGGAGAAAGGCCCCGCGCTTCTTACAATGGGTTGGTGATAGTGCGATGCAGGGGCAGACGCTTGTTCCTAAAGCCCGTTCTGAGCATACACAGCATGCGAGTGCTAAACCATGACCAAGGTGCCAATGATGATGCAGGGTTGAGGGCT
The DNA here is from genome assembly GCA_002588565.1 of Coelastrella sp. UTEX B 3026. NCBI lineage: Eukaryota > Viridiplantae > Chlorophyta > Chlorophyceae > Sphaeropleales > Scenedesmaceae > Coelastrella > Coelastrella sp. UTEX B 3026. The sequence goes on along the minus strand of NSMO01014500.1, from coordinate 9,753 downwards.
GCCCTTGGTATTGGCACAATGCCTGTTTGAGGTTGTGCATGTTCAGAAAGCAAGGCTTGGCTGTCAACTGTCTTCTCTTGCTGGTGGCCTGTGGCCTGCAGTGATTTTATATGGATCGCCGCACCTGCGGTCAATGCTGTTCGCCACTAATCACAGCTGTTCTATCTAGTAGACTGTGCAGTGCCACCACTTGATCTTTGGTAGCATCAAGTAGCAGTGGTCAAGTATGCTCAGTGTCATTGAATATGTGATGTTCAACAGAGCCAACAGTGCATTGTTGATCAAACACGTCATTACGCATCCCACGGGCTCTACCTTGGCTTACGGCATTTAATGGTTGGCCTGTCAAGACACTTTGCTCTGCAACATGGACAGCACTTCTGTTATATTCTTGGTACTCTTGCCGTTGAGCTGCTGCCACAGTTTGAAGTGTCTTGGATGCTGCAGATATGGTATTTGAAACTCACCAGCTTTTGTGTCCAGTTGTGCTGGTGCTGTTCCAGTGCTGTGGGGCTTGCTCACTGAAGTGTTCATGTATAGTTCCTCTTGGCGTTCATGTGTCATGCATCTGTTACAACACATGCCAATACCTAAACTGCGTGGCTTCGACACCCTCCGGCACTAGCCAGCCAACCAGAATGACCCATAGGATGTCGGAACCCTTCACATCGATCGCAGATAGCTGTGACGTCTGGCCCCCATGACCTGGACCTGTGATCTAGTAGCATGTCAACCCCCTGCGTAGGGACGTCTCCCTGGGACAACACAGTTTTTTTATCATGGTGTGAGGCCGATGCACCGGGTTGCAACACATCTTTTACACTTGCTGTGAGGTCGATGCACCGGCAATTGCGGGGGTAGGGCACATGGCACTAGTAGCAGTAATTAGAGGTACTTCTAGTTACTGCTACTTAGCAGGCCAGTGGCTGGACTGGCTGCGGACTTGCGTGGCGGACCTGCAGCGGACGTTGGTATATAGTGTGTAATATATATACCGCACACTAGCCATATATGGCTATGTAGCTCTAGCCATACCACTGCAGCGGACATGGTGAATATCCCACCTTTATTGATTGTCCCTGCAAGCTGTCATTACTCTCAGTGACGAGCAGGGGTTATTGCTGAATTGACGCATGGCAGGCAAACCCTGAGCCAATCAGGAACTTGGCATTGTGACCAATTGATGGCTAAAGGCCTTCTCTATGTCAAGCACAGTTTATCCGTTGCCTGTTTCACTGTACTCCTGCACTCAAAATAGTTTGCTTGGTGCTATATCACCTGGCAAATGATTCTCACAGATAAGTTTACCTGTCCGAGTAAGAACTAGTTCGGCGCTTCTTCACCATGTCAGGACTCAGCGATCTATCAGCGCAACATGGCCTGAACAGCTCACGGTTGGATTTGGTTTGTTTGTTACATGGGAGAGTTACTTCGCTCATGAAGCCACGCTACAGTGCCACCCCCGCCAATGTACGTGACCTGGCATTCAAGACCAGTGATGCTGCCTCATGCAGACTCCACAACGGCACCACAAGTGCTGAGTATACCGGACGACATGCGCCGCGCATGTCCTTATAGTATAAGGACGAGCTATTGTGCACAAATTATTACGTGGCTTTGCTTCGCATTAGGCCAGAAGCCAGGAGGCCCAATATGTTGATGCACCCTCAATGTCTAGGCCAGCAGATGATATCCACCGTGGTAGTGATTGGTTAGTAACCAATCAGGTTGACAAATTTGTATCAAATGGCAAACAGGTGTTAGACAAATGGTGACAAATTGGGGCAGAGCAAGTGTAAAGTGCAACCAAGGAGAACAACAAGTCACCCGGCTTGTGGAGCCTCCTTGGCAACACAGTGTTAATACATCAACGGCTCACGGCACAGAAAAGGGTGGTCACCAGCAACATGTGAAAGCCAGGTTGTATGCGCTGCATTCATGATTGTGAAATCACTCGACAACAAGCAATATCATGCCACTGCCTGTTGCTGAGCCTCAGCTAGCTTTGGCAAGTAATTGCGCCGCTGCTTGTTGAAGTTGCTGATGCCAATGCTGCTGTACTAGTTGGCTATGATGTTGCTGGGCTCGTGTTGGGGCTGCTGGCTGCAACATACCGGTGATGGTTTGTTGCCGGTGGCTGCGCAGGCGGGGTGGCAGCATGTCTCTGCTCCATAAGAAACTGGTTTGCTTCTATCCTGCCAACATCGATGACGACAAAATAGCGGTAAGTGCCCGTTAAGCGGCACTAACTCACGGTAACCTTAACGTCGGCGTTACTAACGGAAGTTCCCTATTTCGCTAAGTGGTTACCGCGGTAAGTGGTTAACGCACCCTTACCGCTCAGTTAGCACACGGTTACCAGTAGTGGTTTCCGACCCCATTTGTGAGGGCAGGGCTGGCAGGGTTTCCGGGGTTCCGGCCCCGCCAGGGGGCGGATCCTCGGTTTCCGGCTATTTCCGACTTCCGACCAGTACCATGCGTGCCATAGGCAGCATCAGCAGCAGCACTGCTGGCAGCAGCACTGCAGGCAGCAGCAGCACTGCAGGCGACAGCAGCACTGGCAGGCGGCAGCAGCACTGCAGGCACACTGGCCAACATTCAGCAGCCATCACCAAGGATCAAGTATGGCTGCTGAATGTTGCAAGTGTAACGGCAGTCACGGTAGCTTCATTGTGCAGAATTGAAGGGGCTAGGGGTGTGACAGCCGTGCAGCTGCCTGCTGCTGCGTCCCTTATTATTAGCTCGACCAGTCGGCACAATGTATGGACAGTAGGCCCAATTGGCAATGCTGTACTCAAGCAGCTTGACAGGAGCAGCAGCAGTAGCAGCAGCAACGACAGCCAGGCCTGTATCACACTCAGGGATCTCCCACAGCCAAAGTTGTATGCTGGGTCTGCTGCTGGAGAATCAGGTTGTGCTGATGGCAGCAGCAAGTCAGCCAGGTTCAACCACCCGATGGGAGTGTGCGCTTTCCATCAATCAGTTTTTGTGTGTGATAGGGGGGACAGCAGCAGCACCAACAGCAGCACTGACAATGGCAGAGTCCGGCTACTCAGCAAGCCAGCAAACTTGCTGATCGTTGGTGACATCATACGCACCATGGGTGAAGCCGTTCAGCTCAGGTGTGATAAGAAGGCAGCAGTGTACACAACACCAGCACCTGGCAGGTTATGTGCCATCCTGTTCCATGCTGTCATGCGTTAACTCTACGCGTTCGCTATCATTATGTCAAGCCAACCTTGTACTGGTCTGGCAGTTCGCCTCATGGGTGCCTTCTTTAAGGCTGTTTCCTAGACTGTGCAGCAGGTCTAGGTCTGCGACCTGTCTTCCTGTCCATTGTTCGTGCTGCTGGGTCATTGCTTGCAAGCCAGCAGCTAAAGAGTTTGCTTGATGCTAGTACGCCCTGTGGTGTCCTCTGCTTACAAAGTGTATTCGCACTGTTGGGGGGCGAAGAATTGTCTGTAGCGCATGCTGTACTTGGAAAACGTGCTTGGCCGCAAGCTGGTCGACCCCCAGGTTTTCTACCCCCAAAAGTTAGACGTTGCTTATGTAACTGTTTCAAGCCGCTCTGGGTGGTCTGACGCAGCCCGCAGCCTTAGACCGCTGACAACGGCCTGTTCTACTTTAGGGCGAGGTTTTTTTGAAGCTATACCCCCCAGTTATCCTGTAGGGGTAGGGAGCTGGTAGCAAGTGTCAGAACTGGCTGCTCCACCCCCGGGGAGCGGGGAGCGGTGCTGAGCCTTGTCTTGCTCAGGGGGGGTGAGCGGGTCCGGTGCTGCACCAGCAGCAGGCCTCAAGCTCTCAGTCCTGCCGCTGCAGGCCTCAATCCATGACCAAAGGCAGCATCAGGCTCCTTCAGGTGGCTTATATGGCCAGAATTCAACTTGTACCGCCCTAACAGGACTGATCACTAGGGACCTGTCAGAGGGGGGAGGGGGTGCGGGGAGCAACATTGCTAGGGTCCTACTGCCGCTCCCCCCGGGGGAGCAACTCCAGCTGTGCTGTGAGGTCCCGCTCCCTCCGGGGGAGCGACCAGGAGACTGTAGTCCAATAACTGGGGGGTATAGCTTCAAAAAAACCTCGCCTTTAAAGAAAGTGGCAGCCAAGACCTCCACGCTCTTTCGGCATGTGAGCTGTGACTGTAGGCAGACTGGATGCCAGCTTGTATGCCTGTCTAGCCGCATTTGAAGTTTAGCTCATGCAACATAGAGTGCCAAGCATCTTGCTGCAAGCTACATGCAAGGGGTCACCAACCAAGACATGCTTCTACTCCTGCTTCTAGAGTGTTCTGAGCCCTCCAAACGCTGGATTTTTCACCGCGCATACTTGTAATGAAGCAGAGCACTGTTTAGAGGTATTACAGACCCTGCACGCCCCACTAAATCATACTGCTAAAAACCAACTCTGCCACGCCGCTATGCAAGTGCCTGAACCGCCCTCCCAGGTGCACATAGCACTTTAAGGATCATTTGGCAGCGCTCAAGTGCCCCAAGGCGCCTTCACCGCCCCGCGCACTCAGCCTGGCAGGCTGCAGCTGCCACATTTTTACGACCGGTGCCGTTGAATCGCTTTCGGTGCTCTCTGAAAGATAGATACCAGCATTAATGATGATGACTAAATTATCATATCACGTATCACGAACAAGAACACACGGTTTGAAAAAACGGGGTTCGCCACAACTAACCGGATGGACGGTACCGTCCAAGGCCGTGTCCCCAGCGTCAAAAACAATCATGCAGCGTGCTCAGGCAAAGCGCAACCAGCATTAGTTTTCATTCAGCGCCGGCAGCACCGCTGCAACGCACGTTTGTGAACAGAATGCGAGAAGACGGTGCCTCTACCCCCGAAGGTTGTTGACTCCCATATCGCCCCCAACCGCACAGAGAAGGCTCCCGCTCCTCAGGAAGACTCAAGATATTTTACGTTGTGAGGACTGTATGCTGCAGCGCCAACTAGCACTTACAGCTCAGCAGTATACAGCCGAAGTTGCAGTCGCGGAGGCGGTGGACTCTCACCAAAGTCTTGGAGGGTCTTTCCGGCTTGCTGCATTTTCTTTTGCTGCAGCAGACGCTATGAAGCTCTGCCAGCAACCTGTACCAGCCCTGGTGCATAATACATGCACTTTCACAGTCTAATCACTTGTCTCTGTTGCTGCCTGTAGGTTCCCCTACAGACGCGAGCATGGAGTTACTCCAAGCGTAACTGTCAGTTACTCGGTGTAAAAGTGTTGTTACTCTACCGCTACACCACTTACTCCAGAGTAACTAGCGGAGAAGAGTTACGCCGGAGTAACTCCTTGCCGTGCCGGAGTAACTCCTTGCCGCGCTGGAGTAACGCGACACTGCGCAGTGTGACTGCTAGCTGCCGCTGAGGACATCGGTAACAGCGTATTGGTGCTGCGAGCTTGTTCTGGCGGCGTAATGTGTCTGTATTGTGAGTGTACCTTCGACCGTGACCGTCGTGCCAGTGTAATAGCGACTAAGTGTCGACATTGCAGCCGAGAGACTTCCGGTCACAACTTGGAAGTTCCGGTCAGCAGCCTGCTGGGGTTAATGAAATTGTTGATCGCCTCGGAAAGTCACGTGACACTGCAGTGGCTAGCGCTAGCAGTGGTAGTCACAGTAGCAGCATACCGGCCTACTAGTGCAGTACTGCAGACAAATATCGATGCAGTGATGCTCTGCAGCTTTAGAGCTGAGATCTTAACTCATACTTGCACTCATGGACAGTCGACGATACAGTTGCAATTATGAACGAATTTACCAAGAACTAGCTCTGAGAAGGTCCGTCAGGTACGCATGTGCAGTGACACAAGACCAGTTGGTTAGCCCCAATTCCTACTTCAGCTACTGCCAGCGCATCTGACTTGTTACATGGCTGAGTCACTCTCACTGCAACTCTTGCCAATGCTTGCCATCGGACTTGTTGCATGGCTCAGTAGATCCTGGCCAGCCATTTTGTGATGAAGTCGACTCCATCCACCTCAGTGGCAGCCGCAACAGCATTTCCGCATGCCCAATGTATGCAGAGCTTCACAAAGGCTGTAAAGGTTAGCTCATGCAGCAAGGCTGTGCACCATAGCAAACACAATTGAACTGCCGGCAAAGCTGCCCGGTGTGGCCGTCCTGGTGCCATACTGCAGTCACTGCAGTCGGTTCAGGCTCCGTTGACACACATGAGTTCAAGAAAGAAAGTTTCTTTCTTGAAACGGGCCGGAACAGACGCCAGAGTCGGGGCACTTGCACAAGCGAGCTTGTCAATCTATAAAAGTGACTGAGCCAATGCAACAAGATAGATGCGCTGGCAAAGCTGCAGTGCCATGCAGGGGGGTCGCCACCCAGGTTGGTTGTCTGCTCACGATGAAAGGCTCTGACGCTGGCACATCAACGCTCACTGCACATTGGAAGTCGTCAACTGCATCACGAAAATGGCCATGTGTCTGTCAACCAGTGGCATGGGGTTTTTTTGTGTTGTGTTGGTTTTCCCCATGGCAGTAGGCTCGTGATGGCTGGTTCAGCTCACATGGGATGGGCACATTGCTTTTAATGCCTTATTCCGGGTTAGTAAAGTCAGCACTAGCCAGACTGACCGGTTTTTCTGTACCTGGTGTAGTCTGGTTGACTTGCCATCGACCAATGACTCTTTCAGGCACTATGCTTTTGTGCCTGATGCATTATGGCACGATTAGTGCCGCCCAGTTGTGCTTTATCACGGTTTGAGACTGGTGCTTTGCAGCTGTCCCATTCTTTTGTGCCTTGGACGTGGGATACCACTGCGCCCATAGCACATCCTACGGAGCAGCTCGTGTTGATTTGATTTGAGATGTATTAGTTGCGCTGATAAGCCTTAGTGACGCAGCTGTTCCTGTCCGACGATAGGGCTCCGGCTCTAGTAGCCTGGTAAAGGAGTCTTGGGCTGCTCATGACAAAGCTCTGACAGGCTCTGACGCTGACACTTCAAAGCCATCAACTGCACCACCAGTTTTGCCCCGACTCTCCAGAGGAGGGGCTATTTAGGCGCTTTGACACCACTGGAGTGCATGCGTGTGGGTAGGGGCCGGGTCAGGTACTAGCTGTTCTGTTTCTATGGTACAGCAGCGTCCTCGCGGCTGCGCGCTATCAGTTGCACGTGTAATTACATTGTGATTCTGCCTGTCCGCCTTCAGCCAAGGACGTCTGCCAGCTCGCTCGCGGCTACGTTGGACTGGCCCTTGTTCAACCAAAGCAAATTCCGCATCACCAAATAGTGATATACTCTCTTTGAATATGTTGAAGTGTCTTTTAAAGGAAGTGAAAGTGGCTGTGCAAAAAGGTGTTACCGTGGGTTCAGGGCTGCGATCAGTACTGATCGGAGACTAGTCTCCAATTCTGCAAGCGACGTAGCGAGACACTCCATCCTCATACAGATTGACAAGCAGGCTTGTGCAGGCGCCCCGACTCTGGTCGTTATTGCTTATGCCTTGTTTCCTCCAGTCAGCTTGTGAAGTGTAGCTCATGCAACTTGTTACGCCCATTAAATTGGTGTATGTTGAAAAAGCAGCTGGCGTTCAGAGCATCACAGCTCACCAGATGAGGCCATGCTACTAGCAACTGCAGTGGTCGCAGCGTCAGCAATGAAGAAATCACTGCAGGCCTTATCTGCGGCCACATCAACCACGAATGCTTTGGTAACTGCTGAACTTAGCCCACGTCAGAATATGAGCCGGCAGCTCAAACACGCACAACACTGCAGCAGTTTGGTCTGACGTCTTTTGTAATCATGCTGATGAGCAAACTGTCATGCAATGACCTTCCTAGCTGTTCGCTTGTTTCTGTTGGTGACGTTGCGATCAACTGGTTGTGCGTTTGCAAGTGTTCAGCTGCCTGCACTGCTCCTCCTTGCTGTGCCAAAGCTGCATGCACCGAGGCTATACTGGTATGTAGCTCGGGTGGTGGTGTTGGTGCTGACTTGCGCTTCTCTGCCAAGCACAGCTGCATGGCGGTAATGGGTCGTGCCGCTTGCTGTGCTGTATGCTCGCTACGTCCAGGCAGCACACTGCCCATTGCTTTGACTATAGCACACCAGATCAGGCCATGCTATCAGCAACCGCAGATGGCACAGCGTCAACAACAAAGTGAACACTGAATGCCTGATTCTGAGACACGTCAACTACCAATGCTTTGGTAACTGCTGAAATTCAACTAAAGCCACAGTACTTTCACAGTATGAGCCGGCAGCTTGAACACGCAAAACACAGCAGCAATCTATCAGCAACAACATAGGTTGTTTCGCTTTACCTACTCTGTTTCAAGCTCCCCAACTGACAGGAATCCTGCCCCTCAACACAAGCATGCTAAAACTTCACAAGCAGCAACCCGATGTAGTCAGTGAACAGCAGCGGGTCACTGAGTCGCGCGACAGGCTAACAGCTGCCTGAATCAGATCTTGAAGCCTGTCGGCCTGCGCTGTTGAAGCGAAGGCTGCGTATGGCACGCCAAGAACTCGCTGGAAGGATGGTGCACGAGGCAGGAGCTGCGCCGGATGCATGCTGTAGAAGACGACTAGCAGCAAATAACTGGCCCATAATCATTAGTTTGCAAATCTCTGACGCTGCAATTACGTCCTTGTCGGTCTGGCGAGTGCCACGGGGACCTGCACGGACCTGGTGGCGCTGCGAGAGCACCGCATCAAGACATTTGCTATCGCAATGAAGGAGTAGATGGATGAGTCGGCTGATAAGTGAGGTAGAGATCGCAGCAGGTTTCAGCTCAGCACTGAAACTCCATAACCACTTGTTGCACAGCCTCTTTCACGTCCTTTGGCTGACACTATAACAAATCAAAATGTAAAACAAAACTTTTGGGTTTTTTGGAATTTGCGTCGGTGGAAAACACAGTCCAACGTAGCGGCGAGCGAACCGCCAGACGTCCCTGGTTGAAGCAGGACAGGCAGAATCACGATAAAAGTAGACTTACAATTCATTGCACGCGCCCGCGAGGACGCTACTGCACCGTACAGGCAGAACAGCTAGTACCAGACCCACCCCACACACACGTGTACGGGTGTCAAAGCGCTTAATTAGCCCCTCCTCTAGAGAGTCGGGGCAATAACAGTTGCAACCGCAGAACGATGTATGTTGTGAATGAACACACCGCGGAGCGCTGCAAGCGACCACAGCGTAAAAACGACCCTATACTCCCCCAACCCTATAGGTGTCGAAGCGCTTGATTAGCCCCTCCTCTAGTGAGTCGGGGCAATAGAGTGCAATAAATAACAGAAGTAAAAACTTCATAATACTTTGTGAACATGTAGAACAAGCATGGATCAAAGGCAGAAGTATTCATGCTGGTGAACAAAGCTGGCTTGCCTGTATGCAGGGTCCCCGCACTGTCTGACTGTACGGCTGTCACTCGCATGTTGTTAAGCATCGCATGTACTGCTGCTGATCTCATCAAAGCTCGTGGGCCGCGACTCCCGTGAGCTGTCAAAGAAGGGATTGGAACTGTGGCTGCGTGTGGGACTCAAGAACAGATAGCCGGGATACCAACCTGAAGGGAAGACATCACAAGCAGCAGAGAGGTCAGTGGGCCGCGGCCCACTGGAGCCCCGCTGCGGCTCAGTGATATACGAGCTTGCCAGAAGTCCTGTAGCCATCCTGACAAGTCCCTCCAGATCCCTCCCATGAAGGCTCGACCAGAAAACTGGGTAGAATCAACTGACGATCTTCAGTGGTACCTCGTAGAATATGGGACAAAGGACAGTGTGTGAGTGACA
>NSMO01014499.1:0-20110 GCA_002588565.1 Coelastrella sp. UTEX B 3026 | reverse complement strand
GATGCTAGCAACTGCTACATGCTGGCTACCAGTCACTTACCCATCCCCGCTGAACCCGACTAGCTTAACGTTTACTAGTATCTCAACTTTGACTTCAGTTAATGCTTTGAGTGTTTCATTGATTGTGTAGCCTATGTCATGGGACCAGGCTGTCCGCTGCGCATCACTGAGCTGCCCTAGATAGTCCGTGCCTATTGGTATGCTAGAAGCAAACTGCATAGCAGACAACGCACAAACTCATGAAGTGCTCGTTTGCGATCGTCGACAGCTCTAAGTCCCGTACGTAAGTGATGAATGTTGCAGGAGTGCAACTGCTGTGCAGACTCGAGGGCAACCAAGTGTTACACAGGCCCCACCAAGCAGTAATGGCCGAGATTGCACCTTATTATGTCACCAGTGAGCGACTAATAACAAACTCACCCGTCGCATTTGTTCCCGCATAGTCCTGCTGACTTGTACATGGGCCCCAAGTGCATGAGGCAGCAGCAAGCATACCAACAGCACAGAGACCCAGCATTTGCAGGTGATCACGGGGAATCGCTGTCGCGATCTAATATATTCCGGTACCGACAGACGTTGTAAGCAGCACCAATCCTTCTGCTCATCCATACTGTCAGCTAACTATGCAACCGTGTCTGCATCTGCTGCTGCGCATCACAGCTGTTGGACCCTTGAGTACGGACGCAAAGGATCTCGTTGTCAGCAGGTTCTACAGCGGCATGCAATTGCAAAGTGCTCACAGGTGCGACCTGCTAGTCCTTCAGCGGTTGGGCCACATCGTGACACAGTTAGCAGCTCGTGTAACGCAGCGGGCGGCTTATTATGACCTGGTAACGCTCTTTAATCGCATAACAATCCGGATAGCATGTGAATGTGGGCTCCTGGTACGGTATGCGGATGATCACAACGTTTGTCCCAGCAGCAAACTTCGGCACCTTGAGTGTGGTTTTCACAACCTCTATGGGGCCTGGCTCCAGTGTATAAAGCCATGCAAGAGCCTACGTCGACGAATGAAGTGCCAAAAGCCGTGCTGGAAGCGTTGAGAGGCGTGGTGTCCAAACCAGACTTGTACCTTATCAAGGCAGCCCAGAGCAGCACGTAAGGCCGCCACCAACATCCAGGCAGCTGTCAAGACGACGTTAGCTCATTCTAGGTTTACCTACACAACCGCAGGTTGAGGCAGCTGAAGACAGCACGGACGCTGTTGAGGGACTTCAACACTGCAGCAAAACAGCAACTGGAGCAGCAGATGGAGGCCAGCGATGCGGCTGTCCAGCATCTCAAAAGCATCAGGCAGGACCTGGATGCTACTTATGCACACATCAGGTGCGAGTCCGTCACAGCAGTGCTCAATGCTAAGCTTTGGCAGCTAGCAGTGCAGTTTTACAGTTCACCAGCAAATGCAGGCGGCACAACATAACTTAAGCGAGCCGTACATGCTGTAGTTATTGTGGAGCTCATACAGGTAACTGTTTTGTACTGTTAAAAAAGTGGAGCTACTGCTATTGCGCACAACACCAGGGGACGGCTGGGCTTGTATGATACAAGGGGAAACCACAGCTTGCATCAGCAGTTGACGCGTCGTGTGCACTTTCAGAAACAGTCTGTGATTGGTTCGTTGCAGGCTCCTAAAGTCACAGCTTGCAGAGCAGCACCCTGATCTGTATCAGCAGCTACAGCAAGAGCTACGACAGTCGTAGGACTGAACGAATAGCAGCCACAGCAGACCCTTTCCGCCACCAAGCAACAGTGGCATCGTGCTATGGACGCTGGCACAGCTGTACACGCAAAGGCTGCGGAACTTGCAGCCGCAAGGTTTACAGCAGCTGGCAGGTGTGCAGCAGTAAAAACAAACAGTCCTCCACCATCATTCAGTATCAGCCATGATGCGCCTGCCGCTGGCACAGCTGTACACGTTATGACAACAAGAGTCAAAGCAGGCAAGTGGCTGACGGCACAGTGTAACACACAGTAATGAAGATTGCGCTACCAGTCACACCAGCAGGCCTTTGACCATCAGGCAGTAGTTGCACAAGCGCCAGCAGCTGCATATGCCAGGGCCGCAGCAGCAGCAGCAGCAGGTGCCATTGCTGAGGCCGTGACAGGCACAGCAGCTGCTGCTGCAGAGCACCAGCCAGTCAGGCAACTCTGGCATCATGTGCCAGAATTCGCTCATGAGCACATACAGCAACACTGAGTGCTTCGGCCACAGCTTTTCTCAGCACAGTGGCGGCAGATGCAACAGGATTTTCCCGCTGGCCAAGGTGACAACTGCAGACTTCTTTTGGTGTATTCTAACGGTGCAATGCCAGGCAGCTCTGCAACATGAAAGAGGCGGCGCCGTGGTCAAGGGATGCGGAGTGGGTGTATCAGTTGTTGAAGTTGGAGTACGTGCTATGCAGCATGCTCGATCACAGCTGGTCATGTATGAGCAATATAGTCTGCTCTATTGGCATCGTGTAAGTAGAAGAGGCGGCGACAGGTTTGGAAGCAGTGGCCGCATCAGCAGCTGTTACTGCGGACTTAGTCAGCCTGAGTCAGCCATTGGGTAAACTCCAGCTTTTTGCCTGCCAGGATCTCAAAGGCACCCCAGTAGTAGCAGCAGTGGCAGCCAGGGAACCCACATTGGCTGCTGGCCATGCAGCAATCGTGCGCATATTGGAGTGAGTAAGGCAGGCCATGCCATTCGATTCTGCACTGGCATAGCTTCTAGTCTTGTTTACGGTCTGGAGTTGTTAGCGTGTACCGTACAGGCTGTCTCAGCTATCAGAGGTGTTCAATGCTGGAAGGTCCAGTAATGGAGTTCAGCTTTCACCGTTCAAAAGACACTGTCTGCATGACATGCACAATAGGTCATGGTGCTAGTCCGCTGTTCAACTGAACAATGTCATGACTGGCATCTGCACAGTTGATGACATGGTCATCATGCCAGTCGTGGCTACTACCATCATTTTTGATTTTTTGACCATTTGACTATTTGAAATAGGGGTCTGGCAGGCACAGTTACCATCTTGCGAAGAAAGGCCTGACATCATGTCAGGCCTTTCTTTGCAAGATGGTAACTGGGCCTGCCAGACCCCTATATCAAATAGTCAAATGGTCAAGTTGATCATTCGATAGTATGCCAATAAAGGAGTGTCTCAGTGCCATCCTCTCTTGTTGTACTGCTCAGCAGTGTCGGACACTGCCAGCCTAGCCTAAACTGTGACCCCAGGACGAGCACACGTAGGCATGCAAAGCCACTGTGGCCACTGGCCGTTTGAACAGATCTGCTTCAGCTCTAAGCTGGGCTGTTTGCTGGAAGTATGAACAGGCTGCCAATGTTTGCAACCTTGTCGAAACAAGTCAATCGAGCAGCAGCAATTCCATAGATGCACCAACGTGCCATTGTGGACCAAGGGGATGGTTACAGTGCCTTGCAATGAACTGCATGATCAGAGCAGTCTATACCTGCAGAACTGCTAGGGCTGCTCCAGCAGCTCTGATAATGTGTTTAAGCGTTGATGCGTGCTAACTGTGGACTGCATAATGTACACGACCGGTCATTTTTTCCGATGACAGTCTTCAAGCACAAGCTCTGTACACAAATGCACAACACCAGCTGCACACCCTCCTGCATGTTGCAGCAGCAGGGCGCCAGCAGCACACTCTACCACCCACACCTCTCAAACACTCTGTACAACTTCTCCATAGACGTGAGTAGCAACACACTCCCATCTCTGGCCCTATGCACCGGCGGTTTCAACAGGCACTTGACTGCTGGCATTAGCACATGCCGCAGAAGCCACTCCCGCTGCTCTTGATTACGGTGGCAGGCCAACAGACCATGGTCTACTGCTGCTGCTTTGCCACTGCAATCTGCTGCTGCAGGCTGATCTACATCCATAGCAGTTGGTGTATTTGGCATACTGGTTGGGGCCGTATCACCCCTGCCTACTGCTGTGCCACTGCTTGCTGCAGTAGCTACATGTAGTTCTGCTACACTAGCAGCAGTAACGATTCTGCCAGCCCCCATAGACCCTGGGTCTGCCAGCAGGGGCTGTACAGCATAAAACCCTGCTAAGACAGTTGCTAAGCTTTTGAAACACTCCTTCTCAGTATCCCAGTCCACATCTCGTGCAAGCTGCAGTATAAGCTGTGGCAAGTAACTCAAATCAGGCACATAGCCATCTAATAGCTGTGGTATACCTGTTAAGTACAGCCCAGGCTGCAATGCTGTTGGTTGCAGCTTTGTGCTAGCCGCTGTAAGCTGCTGCTGCTGTGGGTTTGCTGGCTGGTTGGTGAAGGTGATGCCAATGTATTCTTGCAGCATTTCTGCCTTCTGAGTGAGGAGGGCTTCCACGAGCTCACACAGCTCCTCCCTGCTGCCCCCTGGCTCGGGCTGCATACACAAAGAAAACAGACAATAACTGTTAAGGGGCAATGAACCATTGGATGCCATGGTGAGAGCAGAAATGCACACTACCCACACAACAGTTGCAACAATACATGAGGCCGCCTTAGGCGAGGATCTGTGTAACTCTTTCGCAGTGCATTTGCAATGATCGACCAGTGACAAGCTGCTGCTCACAACAGGACAGCATCCAACAATCTCAAAAACACCAAGCCGTGTGCACGAAGGGTGGCATGCTTTCTGTGTAGCAGGCAGAGTACTGCAGCCTGTGCACATGTGCACCATGTGTTCTAGCTGCATGTTCTGATGCACGTTATCAAGTTGGTGAAAAGCAAGAACAACGCTGGTCCTCACAACAGCAAACATACCTGCCATCGTCCTGCTGCTTCCTCAAGCTGCAAAGCCGCCCTCATAAGTTGCTTCACAGGCAGTGGCTCTGCCAGCTGCATCACACTGCATCCCTCCCATCGTGTGAGGCAGAGCTGATAGAACAGGTCATTGCTGATAGCTGAGACATCTACAAGGTACAGACTGGTGCCATGCTGGAGTAATGCCAGCCGGTCGTCAGCCTGCAGGAATAATGCAATGTAACATCAACACAGCGGCCAGTGCCACTGACGGGTGATGCCAGCCGGTGATAGTGCGACCTCATGTTGACACCAGGCGCCTGCCAGCTGCGCCACACTGCAGAGCTGTCACACAAGGCATAGCTGATAGAACAAGTTAGTGTTCATAGCTGAGACATTTACAAGGTACAGACTGGTGCCATGCTGTGGTAATGCCAGCCGGTCATCAGCCTGCAGGCAGAATGCAGTCAAACAAATTTACAGCGTCCAGTGCCAGTGACGGGTAATGCCAGCAGATGACAGTGCGACCTAATGTTAACACCAGGCGCCTGCCAGTTGCACCACACTGCAGGGCTGCCACCACGCAGCGCACAGCTGATAGAACAGGCTAGTGCTGATGAATCGTCAAGTCATCAGCACTCAATGAGACATTCCAAAGGTACAGAGTGGTTCCATGTGCAGCAGTGATAAGCAGGACAACCCCAGGCGAGCCGTTAAAGTGAAGGAGGGGCGGAAAGATAACACCAGGCAGCGATCACCCTGCACAATGCAGGTGCACTCCAGCAGGTGCAGCCCGTACAGACAGACACTGCCAGTCCAGTGCAGATGGCACTGCATGGCTACATGACCCACAGCAGGCTTCTAGGCAGTGACACTGGAGCAACAAAACTCACCACTGATGGAAACTCAAAGCAGCAGACCAGTGTGAAACTTTAGGCTGGTGCTGGTTAGTCAGCACTTCCGCACAGACCTCGCACAGACCTGGCCGCACCAGATGCAGCAAACCTTCAAAAGAAACTGCTTGCTCACCATGCCGACCCATGTGTGGTTTCTGAACAGCTGCTCCAGCTCCCCATGCAAGTTTGCTTGCACATCGCCCAGCAGCTCCCTTATGCTGGTCAGCTGCGTCACCACAGGCGGCAGCTTCGGCTGCCTAGCTGCTCGCAGCAGGAACATCTGCTGCTGCTGCTGCTGCTGCTGGGCGAGCTCCTCTGCTGCCGCGGCCTCTTCAGCTGCAGCTGCTTGCAGATGCATGTCTGCATTGCTCAACAGCTGGCCTGAGCCGTCTGTGGCACCTGCTGCAGCAGTACCTGCAGCTTTGGCTCTAGCAGCAGCAGATGACTTGCGGCGTGGAGCAGCTGCTGCAGCTGATGCCACTGCTGCTGCAGAGGCCTGTGACACCAAGAAACCATCCAAGGTTTGCGTCTTGTGGTCTGTGCGAACCAGCTTCTCTGGGCGGTAGTACGGTTGCGAAAGAGTTTTCTGCAGCCCTGCTGACTGCGGCCGCTGCTGCATGTGCTGCTTGCTAGCTGCCCCGCTGCCTGCTGCATTTTCTTTGCCCTCTTCTGCTCCTTCCGCTGCTTCCCGCTGACCTGGCGGTGCTTCGGCTGCAGCTGCAGGTGCTGCTGCTGCTTGTGTTGGCTGGGCTACTGCTGCTGATATTGCTAGAGTGGTTGCTTTGTTGACTGTAAACGTCCTGCTGTTCATTGAGCCCAGTAGCACCTGCTCTACCTTGCTGCAGATGGCATCTATGACATCTTGCTGGTGCAGGAACCCAACTTCCTTCTTGGTAGGGTGCACATTGACTTCCACATGCCTAGGAGGCAACCTGAGGTCCAGGAACACCCAGGGTTTGTTGGCTTTAGGGTTCTGTGCTAAATACATCGCCTCTATAGCTCGCTTTAGCTGCCCCTGCTCTACTGGCCTGCCGTTTATGAACAGAATCAGCACTGACTTGCGACCTACATGGGTAAGGTTGCTGATGTAACCTTCTGCTGTGAACCCCATGGGGCCATCTAGGGGCACTGACTCGCTGACATCTCCTGTGCCGCCTGTGAGCTGCAGCTGCAAGAGGTTAGCTGCTAAGTCTGGCCCGTACAAGTTGCGAATGACATCCAAGCGGGATGCTGTAGGTAGGGTGTGCAAGTCAGAGCGGGCTTCGCCCTGTCGCTTCAGAGTGAAGCCCACGCTGCCTGCCTTGTAGATGGAGTACTTTTGCAGGACTTCTAGGCACAGGTTGTGTTCCTCAGGGCCAGGTTTGAAGGCTTTGCGACGAGGTAGCATGTTGTAGAACATGTCCTGCAGGCAGAATTGCAGGAGCAAGCACATCAGCGCAAACAAACAGCGCAGCATAGCCGGGGCTGCTGCTCTGATGTGCAGCTTTGCCTTGTTGCATGTAGCACTCCGGTGCAGTTAACGCACTTACATCAAGGATGCACGCTCTTGAACTAGACTGGTGGCGGCTTCTGCTTGCAATGCAGCACAGGTGGTGCCAGTGACGTTCCTGCTGCCAGCAAAGCTGGCCTGGTGCACCAGCCACAGCTGATGCTGGGATTACATGCAGCTAACGTGTGCTAGCCAAGACACAATTTAGACACGGCAGAATGAGATCATGAAGAAGTGATTGTGTATACTGCATGATCTGACCGAGCTGGGTGAGAATCAGAGTAACAGAGGGTGTAATGCCCCACGTCTGCTCAGAAGACAGGGATCCTTGACCTTGCTCAGAAGACCCAACTCTTGAAGCCTGACAAGCAGCAACGTGACAGTGAGTGGATCGATGCAAGGCACTGTTGATCACGAGCCTTGCCACAAGACCACTCACCTCCACGATGATGCTCGTGCCTGGCACAGCTGCTGCTGGCTTAGGCCCTGGAGGCAGCATTTCACCGTCAGAGTACTTGACTCTGTAGCCATGCTGCATGTTGGCTGTCATGGTCGTGACTGTGACGTGTGCCACAAAGCTGATGCTGGCCAAGGCTTCCCCTCTGAAGCCCAGAGTGGCAATGGTGTCCAAATCCTCATAAGCTTGCAGCTTTGAGGTTGTGTGCCTGTGGCAAAGGATGGGCAAATCCTCCAGCCGTACGCCACAGCCATCGTCTTGTATCTGCAGGTACTTCAGCCCTCCTTCCTTGATCACTACAGTAATGTGCTTTGCTCCAGCATCCAGCGAATTCTCCAGCATCTCCTTCAGAGCAGATGCCGGACGCTGCACGACCTCTCCAGCAGCAATTCGATGCACAACATGGTCCTCCAGCCGCACGATGGCAGCAGGGAGCGTTGGACTGTTGATCGTTGTCATTGTCTTGCATTGCTAGGAACACTGATGTAACACACGACTGTTGTGGCCTACGACATTGCAATCCTGTGCTGAGGCGTTCAAACGTCGCATGAAACAGGCTGATGCTACATGGTGAGTTTGAAAGCAGGCGAGCGCGATCTGCAGGACCATAACTCTGAACGAAAAGTATCTCTTCTTCGCTTGCCAAGCGACAGGCTCGGCAGCAGTCACATGGCCAATACAGGTCGTTTTGAATGTTGAGAAACGCGCCCTGATTGGCTCCCAAGCATCGTTTCGTTCAAGTCGCTGGGTCTAGCTGTACCTCGTGCAACATGACAGATGAGCAGTACAGCGCGAAGCCGAAGCTTCTCAGCTGTGCTAGCGCCGAGTGCAGCATAAATATTCTGGCTGCTGGGTTGAGCCAGTGTGAGAGTGCAGTTTACGAGTCCTTTTGTATTTTGGACTGGGTGGTTAGCTCAAGATAGCATTGACTGTAGAAGCAGTGTACACACCAACAACTGCAAAGTAATTGACGTTTTATTAGCGACTAGTGTAGTGAAATGACGAAGCTGGCTATCCATCCTGTTGGCCTGGCCGTGACTATTTTCGGGCTCCTTGTCTGGATTATCGCCCTCGGCGGAGTAGGTGCAGCCACTTACAGCTGTCAGAAAGTAAACTCATATGAATTCTGCGCCAAGAACTATCAGGTGAGTCGGGAGCCTTGCGAGTACAGCCAGACAGTACAAACTTGCATGGTGTTTGCTGCGCGTTCAAACTGCAGTCGTGCTCCTGTGTTCACGTATCTCTATTTTAGCTGTATGGCTGCGATTGTAGCCAGCAGGACCTGTGCAGCCCTTGAGCTACTGCACTTGTCAGGTTGGCTTAGCGGGTCGTCGTCTGGTAGAGAATTCGGCGCACCACAGCATGCTTTTTTGAGTCATGGAGGCAATATCTCAAAACTTGCACCGTAGCTGTGCATGGCCCGTTCTGCTGTAGAGGTCTCGTTGAAAGTGAACCCTCTGACCTGGCCTTGGCTGTACTGCCTGTCCTGCATACGTCTGTGTACATACTTTCAGTGGGAGTGGTGGAGTGTATGGTTCCAGTTCGCTTTGCTGCTGTCCCTCTTCATCTGCTGCTTCATCGCGGAAGCATTCAAGTGAGTGTTCATCAGGCAACCTTGCCAGTTCCCCCATTGTGCAGCATTTGCATGGACTGTGTTTGAGACTTGTTGCTGGAGCCCATTGCCAGCAACTAGCAACCAGCAGCAGGCAAACCCGTCCAGCAGCCGGCAGCATGTATGGGGAGCTTTGTTACCTTGGCTTAATCTGTTGCTTGCCATAAGTGTGCAAGTTGTCTTACACTTGGTCGCAAGAACACTTTGTCACACATGCTGGGTGTGTCATGCTATGCAGGCGTGGTCGTATGGTGTTCTTGGCCTTCTTTGTGCTGTCAACACAGTGTGTGATGTGGAGTGCACATGAGGTGAGCTGACCTGGCCAGCAGACGAGGTCCTTGCAGTCATTGCTAGCATCAGGTTACAGGCATGATGGGGTTGCTAGCATCAGGTTACGGGCATGATGGGGATGTGGGCTAGACAGTCTTCAAATCTGAAACTGGCCGCCTCGGCATGCCGTGCTTTCTGCAGTCTATTGCTACTGACCTACATCATGCGGCTGTTGGGCCTCCCGCAGCACATACAGCATGGTGTGCTCGTGATGGATAGACATGTGCGTCATTACCAAACTTCTTCTGTCTGCCTGTTGAACTGCTGCAGTTCATCACCCAGATCACCATCGGCCCCGTTAATGTCCGCGATGTGGAGCAAGATGCCGTGAATGCAGCTGCAGCTGGCTACGTGCTGCTTGGCGTGGTCAACTTCATCCTGATCATCGTGCTGGGCAAGGACTTTGGGTATGAAGCTGCCCAGCAGTATCAGCAGACAGGGCACAACAACATTCAGTTCCAGACCAGTGCTCCTGTATAACGCTCAGATAGGTGTCACACCAAGATGGCACGCAGCTGACTCAAGGTCGCCATCTGTGTCCACAGCAGTTGGGGTGCGGTGCTGGTTAACATTGCAGGTCTGGCTCTAGAAAGCGGCCCTGATGCAGATGGTTCTTTTCAAGCATAGGTGCAGTCTGGTCTTGGGCCATAGCCGATGCTTTGTTCAATGGTGTTTAGTCAGGGGTTTTCTATAATCATGGCTGGGGAGATACTGTGACTGGAAACATCTGCTGTCTGGCATAGCATAGCATATCATATACGATGTTTGTTCATGCTGTCATGCATGGGTAGGAGCGAAGTTGACTGCAGCTGGCTCAAGCATCCTTTGGCTAATGGCAGTGCCAACGTCCGACGTGCTGAGCATGTCATTTGCCAGAGCAAGTTACTGAGACATGTAATGGTGCTTTACGCTCGGTCATCGGATGTGGAGGTGTGTTCAAGTGGTGATTCGCTTGTGATCTGTCATTGCCAACAATAACAGTTCTGAATAACTTGTCGATCACCTTGATCGAAATGCATCAATGTAAGTCCAGTGCGGTTGGCAGGGCAGACTTGGGCAATGTGCTCGCTCTACATTTGCTGGTGAATGATACTGGCATTTGTCCAGTGTCGATGTAAGATGCCACAGGGCCTGCCAGGACAGTGTCTGATGCTCTGATTCTTTGGTTCTTGCTGTATCACGATCTTGGCAAGACCGTCCGTTGCTCATGAGCCAGCCCTAGGCAGCTGCTTGGCTGCAGTCATGATGACTGGTCAGCGCTGGTACTACCAGCAGGCTAGTAGCCTGCTGCAGCTGCTGGGGCCACGTCCAAGAGGGACACGAGGGCATCAAGCTCTGATCAGTAAATGGTCAGCGATGGGTTGTGAGCCATTGCAACATACTACCCACTGGCATGGGGCTGGATGGCATGTGCTGCGCCTTCTCACAACCCACTCAGTCCGGCTTGCATGCTCATGCAGAGCATCTGAAACCTGCTGAGGCAAGTCAGCCTCACCAAACCATCTGCCGATAGCATCCGTCACCAAAACATGTTGTTTACAACAGCCTGTGACAGTGAGCATGTCCACTCGGTGGCCCACTGAGTGATGCTTCAAATGAAGTATCAAGACCTGCTTGGTCAGGAACGACGACTGAAGGCATTGGAAGGGCCGCATATATTGCCAGTGAGCTTGTCAAGCAGCCGCGCACATGCTGCTCTGAAAGTGACACGGCGTGTGAGCGCGGCCATGCTGCTCAAGCGGTTTTCTTGCCCTTGCAAGGGCCAATTGGCAAACAGCTGTCATGATGCAATTGCATCTTGCAGCAACTGGAGAGACCAAAGGACACCTACCACTCAATCAAACTGTGAAAAGGACTGTGAACATTGAGGTAAATGATTCATAAGCCATGCTAAAACAATGCCGATCACTCTGAACCTTGCCAGTTTTGAGCTGCTGCAGCAGTTGCCACTGATGCTAAGCCACTGAGCCGTCGGACAAGTAGGCAAACTATAAGTACTCCCCTTGTGATGCTAGCAAGGTGTTCCCATCCGCGTCCCTGACGGCCAACTCTGTGGTGAGGCGTGTGTGGCGCTGCAGGCAACAGCAACATGCAAGCTGTCAGATGATCCGTCATGGAGCACACTGATATGAAGCAATGGCTTGCACACTTAGTATTGGCTGCAGCAGACTAGCCAACGATACAACAGAACCTACGATGGCGGCAGCTGTTGCTACAGAACACTGTGATTTGGGGAGGCAATTTTTGCTTCAGTTGCCGCTTGTTGGGACCAGTAGCAGCTGCCACTCACCGCCTTGCGTGGGAAGCAGCAACAGAGCATGTCCCGCCACGTGCTCTTGTTGTGTGACGCCAATGCATCATTCATTTCTAGCCGCAACTGATCTTCAACATCTCGCCGCATCTTGTCCATCTCAGCCTGTAGCCGCATGTTTGCGCATGACACCGTGGCTTGAAATATGTGCAAGCTACTGCCCTAATAGAGGTCAGGGGTGTGAAAGCAAACAAAATGGAAGGCAGGTCCGCTTACCTGCAAATTGACACCATCGGCAGCTGCTGCTGGAAGCACAGCACCCAAGCTGACAATTGAACACTAACCTGCTTGAAAGCCGCCTGCCTAGCTTTCTCCTGCTCTTCCAGCTCTGCTGGCGACAGACCAGCATTGAATGCAGCAATAGCCCCCGGAATGTTTGATTTCAGCGGCGATCCACCTGCAATTCAAGCCCACCTGATGAGGTCAGTGCAGGCAAACAGTTTGGCACAATGCAAAATGTGTGCTGTGAGCTGGCAACAATGAAATACAGTTCCCGGTTCGTTGGTGAAGAGCGTGACACACGCCTCATTGGGCAACAGGCAACTCGGTTGTTTCTGCAGCAAAGGAGCTTACCCACGGCACCTATCCTCGGCGAGCCAGAAGTTTGACTGCTGCCATCCCCATGGCCGTACTTTGCAGCTATGCGTGCTGCTGCACTATTGCTGCTGATGGTGCTGCCGTCACCACTGCCTGCTGCTCCTCTGGGGCTGCCTGTTCCAGCACCTGTGCTGCGTTCCTGGCTGTGAGCAGCATGTGGCTGATGGCCTCCTTCACTGAAATGGTCGAAGCCACTCAGGTCCTGCAGGTGATGAGCCATGGCTGTTACTCAGTCGCCAGGAACTGACTAGCATGCAGATCCTTGGGGCTCTCAGTGGCAACTACACTTGTCATGCTTGCATGACTGGTTTTCTTTGCTGTTACTGCTGTCCTGCAACCTACCACTGGTAGCAGTACACTTCAAGCCAGGCGTCCAAGCAACACAAGGCTCCGCATCAGCAAGTGCACCGCCTGATTGACTGCACATTGAAGCAGTACAAAAGAAGCATAGCTTCATGTTTACTGAACAGTACCTGTTCATCTTGCTCTGCTGGCCTTTCTAGCCCGTCATTGCTTTTGTGTGTTGTAAACGAGGCTTCGGTCAGGGCATCCATGTCTATCTTGGCATCTTTGAGCCATGTGCACTTGATAGACACCTTGAGCTTGCCAGCAGGCCTGCAGGGCAGCGGATTGGCAGTTTGGAGCTGCACCAACTGTGTCATTACAGCACACAACGGTGCTGACCTGGTCGTGGAACACGCCAGGTCCACTTCAGGTTGAAGGTACTAATGACACGCACGAGCTGCACAGTACTACCTGAACCAGCCCATGTGAGCCTGCAACAGTGCCTGCTTGGCTGATGCAGTCCTGCACGGTCTATCAGGATTTGAAGCTGATTGTGCAGCTGCTGGGCAGACAAGCTGCAAACATCCGAGCTGAATGTTGCTGGCTGTGTTGCTGTCAAGTACACAAGCCACTCACTTGAGCTGCAGGAACACTTCCTGCGGTATAGGTGCTGTATCCTCGCTGCAGAACTGGCTCATGTCAACTTTGATTTTGCCAACCGTTTTGCGCACAGCTGTACTGTCACCGCCACGCACATGCTGGATCTTGAAACTGTACTCCTTGGGGAGCAGGCGACCATTCTCCTTGTAGATTGTGGCAGTCTGAACAAAACAACGCTTAGCGCATCAGTAGTGCTGCGGAGCAGTACGGTGCCGATGTATATTCGCCACTCTACTATAAATTTTGCCATGCTGCGAAGAGCAACATGACATGGATTAACGCATTAATGCTGTCACACTGCTTCAGTTGCAGGGAAACACTGTCTTGGGTCAGACAAGTGCTCTTGATGCTTGACCATAGTCCTAAGACTCCAGAAAGCTGGCATGCTCGTTACTTCTCACCTGTTTCAGGTACTGCTTCCAGAAAACTGCACGTGTATGGGGGTTCACAGCTTCTGCATCTGTTTGAAACAGCTTTGCCCCACGCTCCCAGGCAAATGAGACCTTTTCCAGCCCAGAGGGCAGCTCGCCTATGTGTCATGTGCAAAAGCAAATCTGATATGTTACTACAACCTGCTACTGGCTCTACAGCGGTATTCACACGCGGCAACATCTGCTGATGCTCTTTCAAACAGCAACCACACCACATGGGACAGGTTGCGACCATTCTGGGCTTATAGTGCTGGCCGCCAGCCTCACCAGCAAAGAAAGGAATAACTTCAAGCTCGTATTTGAAAGGAGTTCTGCCCCTCGCTTTTTGTGCTATGTCGACTAGCTTTCGCCCGGCATGCTGCTTATGGTCTCCTGTCTTGCTAGCCATCCTGGCTTAGTCACACATCTAGAACATGCAAAACATTCTGGTAGACTGAACTCGGGTGTGTCAGCTGCACTTCAGGCACCCCAGTACAGTGGGAAGGTACACTTTCTGGCGCCAGATGAGCTTGAGTACGAGCACACCTCCAAAAGCGAATATTGGTAATTAAACCCATGTTTGCTAGCATAGTTGTGCCCTGCACTGCCAAAGGTGCCCTCGCGCAGGACTCGCGGCAGCTTGTCACCGAGTTGTTAGCAATGCCGCACGAATCTGCCGCTTCAGTGCCCGCGAGAAGGTAAACAAATCCATTTTGCATAATCGCCCTGTAGATCGGCTACCTGCAGTCCCAGCTCAATGTCCAAGGAATGGTTAGTTGGATGGGACGTGCAGTCATGATGGATCATCCTGACGACGAAGCGAGAGGCCACGCGATGTCTTGCTTACCACAAACGGTATCAAACCGTCACCACTTCATGCCTGGAGTTGGCAGTTTGTTGACTAGTTGTGCACAACAAACGAGCACAGACAGCTGCAGAAGCACCATCACACCGACCTGATCTGACAACCCACAGAACGCAAGATGACCGGTCGCGTAGTCGAAGCTGTGGATACGCTTATGAACAAGATGGGCATGGGCCAGGAGGGCACCAGCCCTGAATGTGAGCAGCACAGCTAGTGTGCAGCAGCTGCTCATTCAGCTAGCAAGCTGCAGGCTGCAGCTTGTAATGCACCTTACCCCCACCCCCCAACGGCGATGGGACATATCGCTTAGGCGGCTCCTGCCGGGCGCCACGGCCTATACTTTGCAGAATCAGAAGATGTCGTTTCCTGTTTCACCGTGACAGGCAGCTTTTGCCAGCAAAGCGAGCATCAGCAGAGACTATTTCACTGCCTACCGACACCTGCAGGCCTGCCCACTGTCGCCCCAAAGACTCACCCGGACCAGACAATGAAGGCTCTGCAGTGGACTGGCAAGAAGACTATGAAGATCAAGGAGATGCCGCGGCCCATAGTAACAGACCCAGTATGTAATTCGCTTCATAGCACCATACAGCAAGCAGTATGACTGGGTATTGCTAACAGCTGGTCAGACATATCAGGAGTGCAAAGTTGAGCTTGCTGCTAAGCCAGCCTGATTAGTCTGTCCAGAAACATAGCAGTTGATCATTTTAGGTCCCGAGGCACGGCCTGCAATCACACTGGCGCTGCCGTACACACAGACGCCACAGGATAATGACAAGATCAGTATATCAAGTGCGCCAGCTGTCTGCGACATGCACCAGACTTGTGCAGGGCTTGCAGCCCAGCTGCCACACACAAGTTGAAACCCTGCTGCTTATCCTTGCTCCACCCACAGACTGACGTCATCCTGCGTGTGACAAACAGCGCTATTTGTGGCAGTGACCTGCATCTGTACTTGAGGTCTATGCCAGGCATGAAGAGTGGAGATGTGCTGGGTCACGAGGTATGCAGCTCAACTGTCTGTCAGAACTGCCTAGAGAGTCCCATATATCATCCAGGGCTGATCCGTCTGAGCCAAAGTGGCTTTGACTGCAGTAGCTTGAAGACAGGATGGGATAGCAACTGGCAATACGCTGTTGTGGTATGCACAAGCAGCTTGCAGGACAGCCCAGACCACTTGCTGCTGATGTAGCAAACAATCTGCTGTGTTCCATGCAGTTTATGGGCATCATTGAAGAGGTTGGTGACCAGGTCAAGAACTTCAGGAGGTAAGCAACTGCTGGTGACTGGTATTGCGGCCCAAGTAGGGCACTTCTGGGCTCATTGTACAGGACTTCTGGGTTCGTTGTAAAGAAAATATAGTGCCTGCCTGTGACAGGCATGCAGGCCATGCCTGTTTGCTGGGGGGGGGGGGGGGGGGGTACAAAGCAGGGCTTTTTTTCTCGTTCTCTGCTGGTCAGACCATTCAGGTATCTGCAGATAGAGTTTTGAATGGCACAAGCAGCCGCAAGTGCAACAACTGCCCGACTTTGGTTAAGCAGTCCTGACTAGTGTGCTCAAAGCACAGTGCTAACCTGCATCCCCATGTGTGTCCTGCAGGGGTGAGCGCGTGCTGGTGGCATTTGACATCGCCTGTGGCAACTGCTGGTTCTGTCGCCATGACTATCAGAGCAGCTGCGATCACACAAACCCAAGCAAGGTTAGTAAACCGTTTCTCCCTGCAATTTCTGCAATATCTGTGTTATTCTCCTTACCCTGCCCTGATCATTTCATCATTGGGGAGCAGCTGCGGAATGGCACAGTAGTAAGCAACTTGAGAAGTTGGAGACGATCATGACCTGGCAGCACATGTTGTCTTGCTGTGTGTACAGGTCATGGAGGTTATGTATGGTCAGACCACCTCAGGCGTGTTTGGTTACAGCCACCTAACAGGAGGATACCAGGGAGGGCAGGCAGAGTTTGTGCGTGTGCCACTGGGTAAGCAGCAGTAGGCAAGCACCAAGACCCCTCCATGCATAGTGGCGGCAGCTGCAACAAGGATGCATTAGAGGTTCCAGATTATCAGGACACTATATTCAATTTCTTGCCAAATTGTTTGCGACTAACGGGAGCTTCGGGTTTGATGTTGGGTGGAAGTGGTGCTGACCTGGCGGCAGTTGATGCTGCTGAACGACAGTAATCTGCGGCAGCATCCATGCATGACTCCCCGCAGCATCAAGCATGTGAAGCAGTTCCAGCGGCAAGTTGCAATACCTCATCAACAAGCTGCTAGGGTTACTGACATGGCCCTTTTCCTTCTTGCAGCTGATTCAAACTGTCTGAAGGTGCCTGAAGGCATGAATGACCTGGATGTGCTGTTCCTGACAGACATCCTGCCAACAGCCTGGCATGCCAATGAGATGGGAGAGGTGCATGAGGGTGACGTGGTAGCTATCTGGGGTGCAGGACCAGGTCAGTGCATAACATGCTGTAGCATGATTTTCAGGTGTAAGCATGGTTTTCAGGCGACAGCATGATTCTCAGCCGTAAGCATGGTTTTCTGGCTTAAGCATGATTCTCAAGCGTAAGCCAGGAACCAACGGCAGGTCTTTGATTGTGTTCTACTTCTGCACTGGGCTGCCTCACTTTGCATCTCCTGGAGAGCTGTAGCTGTGCAGAAGGTAATGCTAGACAGCGGCAGCAACCAGTGGTATTGCCCCAGGGGCTAGCATCCTGCTGTGTGTGTCAGACAGCAAATCCGCTCCTGCTGGCATCAAGGATAGAACAATACTGAGTGCTGCTTGTTGGTCATGGCTGCATCCAAGCAGCTGTTGGAGCCCCACAATCACAACCACATGACTGCTGCTCTTGCTGTCTGCAGTCGGCATACTGGCTGCCCACTGTGCCATGTACCGCAAGGCCCGGAGGGTTATCTTGATTGATGAAATTGACTACAGGCTCAAACATGCTCAGAAGGTGGTACCTGGTGTGGAGATCATCAACTACAAGGAGAAGGCTACAACCACTGCACTCAAGTAAGTTGTGGCTTGCTGCACAGTGAACTTCACGTTATGTCTGTGTGCAATGGGTGATGATCTTGTGACAGGGGCTGCTGGTTGCACTAGGCAGCTCATGCAGCACTGTGAGCGAGAGACTACAGAGACAGTCCAGCAGAACTTACAGAATGGCATTTGTCGCTGTGAAAAGCATGCCACAACCGCTGTCGGTGACCATAACTGACATGACGAACCGAAAGACAGTACACCCGCTTCGAATTTGGTATGACGACTGGCACCAAATTCTTGGCGCTTACCACAAAGAACCGCCAGGTCTTGTCCATGCTGATTGTGGTTGCCGTGGCTCCCATGGTTGGCCATCACACACCAGCGCTACCTACAGTTGCAACAGCCCTGCAACACGGTTCTAACCAACACTTGCCTGCGTGCGTATGCATCCAGGGAGCTGACATCCAACGAGCCAGGTCGTGCCCCAGATGTGTGTATCGAAGCAGCAGGCTTCCACTACTCCAAATCATGGCTGCACACCATTGAGACTACACTGCAGCTGGAGACAGACTCTGGTGACATCCTGAACGAGATGATTGTGGCTTGCCGCAAGGGAGGGAGGATCAGCATCGTTGGAGTGTATGCTGGCTATGTCAACCACTTCAACATCGGTAAGCACAAGTTTGGGCTCACTTTGTGTGGGCATAGCTTTGACCTTTGTGACAAGATGTGGTACCGTAGTCAGAAAGACCTCGTCAATCAGCTGTTGCACAGCCTGCACAGTGATTGCCCATCAACACAAACACTTCGTTTGCATCAAGGGGTTCGCCTGGCGGTCGGTTTTGCTGCAGCCGTCACCTGCTGACACTGCTAACTGGCTGAATCAGATGCTGCAGGAGCTTTCATGGTGGTCGCTAAGAAGGGGCTCGCTTCAAAGTCACCCATTGTTGCCACGGCCCAAGTTCTGCTGACACTCTGCCCATTGTCTGTAAAATATGCTGCAGGTGCCTTCATGGAGAAGCAACTGACCATGCGTGGTGGTCAGACCCCCGTCCAGCGCTACTGGCCCACACTTCTACCCCTAGTGCAGTCCGGTACTCTGAAGCCCTCTATTGTCATCACACATGTGCTGCCTCTTGAGGATGGCGCTAAGGGCTATGAGCTGTTCAACGATAAGAAGGATGGCTGCATCAAGGTTGTGCTGCAGCCTGGGGCTACTGAGGCTGTTACAATGCCACCCGCTGCACCAGCCACCTCATAAGGTGGCAAGGGGAGAGGTGTAGGTGCACGCTGTAATGCATGTATGTGTGTAAGGCCCAGGTTGTGGGGTGTCCGTTTGCAATACATGGGCGACGGCCATGCTTTGCTGCAGCTGGCAGCTTCTACACCCTTGCCAAGCTGTTGAGATGCAGCGGTGCAATGTAATGCTGCATGTGCATACCCTGCCTGGACCTGGGTCTGCACAGGGTGACATGTGTACACATGTGGTTTGATTCAGACCAGATGTGGTCTAAACTGTGGTACCTGCATCCCCATTGTTGCATGTTGCATCTGCTGAGTTGTTTGTAATGGAACCAACAACATTGGACTGCAGTCCTGTGGCCAACAATTGTTGCGCTAATGATTGCTTGTTGCAGTTGCATGTCGCTGGAAAGTTGTTGTCCAGTGCACAGTAGCAGAGATACATGGTTTGTTTCAAACCGTAGTACGCAATGCATCTATATAGAGGCAATCATATGCACATGCCTGCCAATTTCCCTTTTTGGTGTTGTGCGCTGTTCTAGCTGTTGCAATGATGACTCAGTAATTGCACTTTCTGATGGAGATGTTGACGTGTTTCTGTGATTAAAGTTGTACAGTGAGGGTGATGAAGAAGGTTTAGGGGTTGTTATCATGTCCGCGGATATTTGTGACAGAACCGGTCCGCCGCCTGGGGCAACTGCTACCGTTGAGCTTGCAGCACCACCGCTGCTATCAAAATGCGAACGATCGATGTCGCTACGTTACCTCCGCTCAAAGTCACGCATGCGCAGCCAACGGAACTGCGCAAAGTGTTTGGACTCTTACAACGGCCTATGTGTGTCGGTACCCGTCTCTCACAGAATAAAATGCCGCCAGATCCGTTGTCGCAACGGTGGTGTGCGTTGCGGGGTGTGCGGCCCCGTCCTCCGTGCACGTCACGTGCAGACAGCCGGCGCCGCTCCTGCGGGCCGGGCTTTGCAAGTACCCGTGTGGACATTTTGCTGATCACATCATAGCCGACGTGTCACCCTGACAATGCGACGTGTCGGCTGCTACTGGCACATACATAGGTATTCCTGGTTCACATAATGGTTGGAGCAGGCCTGCCTCGGCTAGCTTCAGGAGGGTACATCAGTACCATGCGAAAGTATTGAGCCATGCAACAGATTAGATGCGCTGGCAAGAGCTGCAGTGTCTGACATGCATGGGGGTCGCCACCCAAAGGAGTCTTG
>NSMO01014498.1:0-20154 GCA_002588565.1 Coelastrella sp. UTEX B 3026 | reverse complement strand
AAAGCAAGCTGTCTCTTGAGCGCTGTCTCAGGGCTGGCATACATGAGAGAACGACTGCAGAACATGCTGTTTCAACTGCGTCCAGCTGCCTACAGCAGCAAGTATTGGCCAGCGCCACCATTAGTCAGCTCGCTGTGCAGTCGTGGGGCACTCAGCCCATTCGACAACTTGACTCAGCCGTGGGGCACCCAGCACTTACGCTTATCCACCATCTGCATCCCTGATTGGCCCTAACAGTTGGGACTGTCTCTATGTACTTGCAGGAGGTGATCATTGTTGAGGATGACAACGGTCAGATTGTTCGTGAGACCCTGAAGGACAATGATGGTCTCATGCAGTACCGCACCATGCGTGAGACACTCATCTATCTCAGCCACTTGGACTACGAGGATACCGAGTACCAGATGCTTGAGAAGCTTAGGAGTCAGATGGGTGGCAGTTGGACTTGGGATGCACTCAATACACTGTGCTGGGCGATTGGCAGTATCAGTGGCAGTATGCATGTAAGTCTCTTGGTCCAGGCTTACTTCACAGAAGCCTTCTGTTCAGCTGCCTGTACTGTCGCAATGCTGTTTGGGCCTAGTTGTTTATCTGTTCCTGCACTTTTACAGCATTGTGCAACCTCCATTGGCAATGACAGGCATGTTGATGCTTTGGTGGCTCTGCTCACTGGCTGCTTACTGACCATGGCGACTGGATTGTAAGCTGACCTGTCCTGCTTTTGCTTGCTGTCCTTATGCAGGAGGAGCAAGAAAACCGTTTTTTGGTGACGGTTATTCGGGACCTTCTCAACCTCTGCGAGATCACGCGTGGCAAGGATAACAAAGCAGTCATTGCTTCCAACATCATGTGAGTGGTCACTCTTGGTGCTGCATGTTATGCCCACTGCCAACAAACTAGTATGAGCCCGCTGCCATGGAGACTAGTTGGAGTAACGTGATTCACATGGATCAGTGCTTTATCAATCATGGTCTCAGACCAGCAGTCTGGCATGGGTTGCACTCAATGTGTACTGCTAGCTTCCACAGCTATGCTGTAACATCAAGGTGTCTACGCTGACAAGTGTACGTACTTTTGATGTCTGGGCTTAGGACAAGGAGATTGCTCTGTCTGTCCTGTGCTGCCTTGTGTGTCACTCTTGAGGCATCCTTGCATGCTCTTGTTTGCAGGTATGTTGTCGGTCAGTACCCAAAGTTCCTGCGTGCGCACTGGAAGTTCCTGAAGACTGTGGTCAACAAGCTGTTCGAGTTCATGCATGAGACACATCCTGGAGTGCAGGTAAGAGCGGAGGACAAAAATAAAGCTGGCATGCCGCACTTGACTGCTGTTGCACTTCAAAGCTGTCTGCATGGGTGCATAGCTGCGGGGTCTGAAGCAGTTAGTGCCCGGGAGTCTCATCGTTCTTGGGGCAGGCAGGCTTTGGTTTGGCAGTGATACACGCATCAGGATAACAGGAGATCGCATGCTAATTATCTGCCTTTGCTGTCGCTTTTCTCCGATATCTGCAGGACATGGCCTGTGATACTTTCTTGAAGATTAGCAACAAGTGCAAGCGCAAATTTGTGGTGCTGCAGCTCCAGGAGCAGCAGCCGTTTGTGGCAGAGCTGCTGGATAACCTCAACAGTATCATTCAGGACCTGCAGCCACATCAGATTCATGCCTTCTTTGAGGCTGTCGGCCTCATGATTGGAGCTGAAGGTGGGTTTTACCTCGGTTTCGAGGGCTTACTGCCGTCTTCGGCTGGCATATGTTGTTGCCCTGGCAAAATCTGTGCACAGCGTATTATGAACCGCCTGTGCCTCGCAAGGGCGCTGCAAGCAAACCAGGTCATGGCCCACTGTTGGATTCGCACCAGCCTTTGAGATTACTTATCGCGGCTACATGACTGCGATCATTATTTGAGTCAGCATCTACTCTATGAAGTTCTTCAACTTGCTGATGCTGTTCTGTTGTTTTGTAGTCGAATCTGCAAAGCGCGAAGAGTATCTAGCCCGGCTCATGGCCCCACCCAACACGATCTGGGCACAAATCATCCAGCAGGCAACCTTGAGCCGCGAGGTGCTGAAGCAGCAGGATGTTATCAAGAGCTTGCAGAACGTCCTGCAGACAAATGTCTCAGTTTGCAGCAGCTTAGGGGACCCATATTTGAGCCAGATGGTTCATATGGCAGACACGATGTTGCAGCTGTACAAGTTCTATAGCGAAGATGTTACTGCAGCGATTGCTAGCGGAGGGCCGCATGCAGCTCGCAGCAGTTTCGTCAAGTACATGCGCAGGTATGCAGGGTCTTGTTGTGGTAGCACCAATTGGCATGCTGAGTTCCTGCACCTCTTGCTGCTGTACATGCGTTGTGCTGGTACTAGGTCGTTTCAAACTTTTGGCACTCCTTCTGCGTCTGGCATGTCTTGGCTCCATCACGATGTATATCTACATTATCTCGCTGGACAACTGACATGCCATTTCAGCAAACGGTGGTCCAAACCTAGCCCGCTGTTATCCTTCAACTAGGCTGATTATCTTTGTTGAAGGACAACAGCGGGCTAGGTTTATACCAGCGTTTGCTGAATTGGCATGGAGAGGATGTATTGGCGTTCGACGGCCAAAGTGCTTCAACCTTTGTAGGCTGGACTAAACACATGTCACAAGGGTTTGGTTGCTGAGAACTGATGCCGTAGAGCATTTTGGTTGTGCAGAAGTGCCACGGTGGCCCGAGCTAGTCTCATGCCCTTGATTCTAGCTCTTGCATCTGTGTGTCCTGCAGTGTCAAGAAGAGCATACTGCGGCTGATTGAGGTGTTTGTGGACAAGTGTGACAATGAATCTTTGCTGGCACAGAAGTTTGTCCCAGCACTCATGGGCCCCATCCTAGGCGACTACGCAGCAAGTGTACCTGATGCACGGTGAGTGCAGAATGCAGCGCTTTAGAAGTAACTTGGACGGCGGTTGTCACCCTTTCAAGCTTCGGTTGTTAGCAGCTGTGCATTTCCATGATTATGTATGCATGCACGACATCGGCTGGCGCTCGAGTCATCGAGCTGATGCCCGGTCTCGGTACGTCCGTCTGCTGTGCTATCTCCTCTGGGTCGATGATCAATGCTCTTATTGGTGAGCTTCCTGGTAGTAAAATTCTTGGTACACATCTGCATGCCAGCAAATCACACTCCAATAGGTTTGTATTACGGTTTGGAAATCATCATTGCAGTGGGGAGGCTTCTGTGCCTGTGCCAACCATGTCTGCTGGCCTTGTTCCTCCACTGTCAGGAACTTCGTCTTGCTGGTGTATGAATATCACTGGTCCTGCTGTGCAATGCTGTGTTGTTTGTATGCAGAGAGGCTGAGGTGCTGAGTTTGTTTGCTGCTATCGTGAGGAAGCTGAAGGGCCAGATGGAGCCAGAAGTGCCACAGGTGATTTCTGGTAGTTCTGAACAAGGCTTTCATCACGACCTGCGCAAAGCAAGTCAGACACACAGCTTACCTGCCATCTGTCAATGCTGAACGGGCATGCTTGGATGAGCTTTGCTCACGTGATTGTATATGTACCGGTAGTATTGTTGTCATACTCTGGCATCGTGCAGGTGGTGAAAGCTACTTCATGCACGCCTTGGCAACCTTCTGGCACACAGTTAGTCAGCTAGTTGTCCGCCAGCCAATGAACCCTGTGATGTGCCTGCTGTCGCCGTTGACAATAGCATTGGTAGTGCTGACTAACCAGGCACGAGCTGGCCGTGTTTGTGAGCAGACGTCGACCTTTTGCTCAATGTAGCTTGGGTGGATAAGCAACGCAAGCAGGGTGCTGATGTCATGCATGACTCGGTGTGCGGTGTTCACAGGTGCTTCAAGCGGTATTCGAGCCCACTCTGGCCATGATCACCACCAACTTCGAGGACTTCCCCGATCACAGACTCAAGTTCTTCTCATTGCTGCACGCCATCACAAACCATTGCTTCAAGTGTCTCTTTGCAATGAACCCTGCACAAGTGAAGCTGTTGATTGACAGCATTGTGTGGGCGTTTAGGCACACGGAGAGAAATGTGGCAGAGACAGGGCTGCTGTTGCTAGAGGTAAAGACATGTGTTCAGTAGTCTGGCGATGCTACTGTAGCAGTGTGCTCAGATCAAACTGCAATAGCTGCTGAGGTGTGCTTTAGGGGCTGCATTACACCAAGCGAGCAGTCACAAACTCAACACATGCCATCTGCAACAGCTGAGTTGATCGTCATGCTTCGGAATCAGCTTGTTTCGAAGGCGCCTGGCAGCAAAGCTTGACTAGCTCATTGCTTTCTGGGACCAGCACCATGCTCTGGGGCCTTGCTTGCTTGACAGACACTCCCGGTTACATCTGCTGTTGTGTTTTGCCTGCAGGACCTGCTCAAGTCGTTTGCTACGAGTGACTTTGCCACTCAGTTCCACCAGACGTACTACACACAGCTGATGCGTGAGGTGTTTGCAGTCATGACAGACACATTCCACACACCTGGCTTCAAGTTGCACTGCAAGATCCTGCTGCACTTGTTCGGCTTGGTGAAGACTGACACTGTTATCAAGGCGCCTCTCTGGGATGTAGCGGTAAGGATCACTTCCGGGACTACTGCAATTGCTATGTCAGCGGCCCTGCGGTTGTTGTAGCTTGTTAGAAGTCTATGGAAGACAAGGCACTCCAGGGCCAGTGGCCAGGAGTGCGGTTTTATCTTTCTGTGTATGTTTGCATTGCTGTATCAGCAGCAGCTGTGGACAGGCACTTTGTGCGCTAGTTGTCATGGATGTCATTAGTACCTGGCGGTAAAGTGCTTATTGCTGCTGTCAGTCTGTCTTTGAGTAGAATTTTGCTGCAGAGAAAGTACTGCTTCTCGGTCAACTTGGTTTAATTTGGATGTGTGGGACAACATGTGATGCATCGCACGCCTTGTGGACCTACTCTTCTTTGTGTGTTTGTGTGTGCAGGCCAAGGGCGCTACAGCCTATCCCAATAATGCAGCCTTTGTTACAGAGTACGTGTGCAGCTTGCTGGCCACCAGCTTCCCCAACATGACTCCTGTGCAGATACAGTCAGCAGTGGCAGGCATGATGGCCATTGATGAGAAGAGGGCTTTCAAGCATCACATGAGAGACTTCCTGGTGCAGGTAAGTGTGGACCCCCCTCCCCCCCCCACCCCCTCCAAGTCCTCTGGGGCTTGCACAGCTGTGTGTATGTTTGCCTTCAACAAAGCTTTGCCATCAACCTGTCGGAGTTGCTGAGAGGGAGTGGTTATTGGGAACATAGTGTCACAGCATGCCTGTGAGTTCCTGTGCAGGTCGTTGACCTGGTTACAGCAGGTCAACCAGAACAACGGTGTTTGGACTTGAGCTCTACAGCAGCCCTGTTGACGGACAGCATAGAAGCTTGGGTCATAGCCTCCTGTCTGTGCTGCTGCTGTGCCATGTTTGCAGACCAAGGCCTTTGGCAATGCAGAGACAGATCAGCTGTATGCTGATGAGACAGCAGCCAAGATTGCGGAGGCTCAAGCCCGCCTGCAAGCTATCCCTGGCATGGTGCCGCCAAACCAGGTCAATGATGACATGGCAGACACCTAAATTGCTGTGTGGAGTAGGACGTGAGCAGGAAGTAGGATGCAGTAGTCCCTTGAATGCAGCCCATGTCTGTTGAGCGGGCAGCAGCTGAAGTTTGTAACTCTCAAGGATGGCACATTGGCAGCTGCAGGTGGTGTCGATGGTTGCTCAGCTGTCGCGCGCTGATACCGTGCTGACTGGTGCTGTAGCCGGCTTAGGGTGCTGGGCTGTTAGAGCGTTTTGGCGCTGGCATTGGGCGATGTGCGAGTAGTGCCTAGTTCAGATGCAAGCCTGCGTTTGCCTTTGACGTCTGCTTGCTGTGTAGCAGCGTGTTAGATGGTTGCTTGCCCCTTAGCTTCTATGATCGTCTGTCCTGTTATGAGTTGGGGATGCCCTTTGTGTGGCTTTTGCGCTCTTGTGCGGGATGTATCCGTCATTTGGACCCACCACTTGTCTTAGCTTGCCCCTCTCTTGGTTGTTGTCTCGTATTTTCATGCACTGGTTATTCACGGCGCAATTGTTACAGTGGACTTCACATTGGTCAGCAGAGCGATGAAGTTCTGCTTACAATTTGGTTCAGCGCTGTGTTTGACCAGTGCATGTCGTGAACGATGATGGCCAGAAGATGGGTGAGTTGTGTGTGGGCATTCTTGAACTGGGATGTTGTACTTACTAAGTGGCACTGGTAACTGTGAATGCACTGGACCCTTCAGAGGCATGTTTGGTGTCCCTGGGTTCAGTGTTGGAGTGCATCCAGCAGCCAGTTTAAGTACTATGATTCAACTGAGCCAGGGATGGCAGTGCCGTGTTATCATGATCGGGTATTCGGGTATTACTACTTCGAGAGCATGTCTATAGTGGGGATATCTGTGGTTTGCTAGAGTTGGCCTGTAAGACATTGCAGCTAGGTCCAATCGAGCTGATTTGAGCCTTCCAAGTTGGCACCAATCTGCAGGAATTTTACCCAACTTGAGATTTGAGAAGTCAAAGTTTGCAGCCGCTTCATGATATCAATTGATCGATCAGCAGTTGGCAATTGCTGGCGCTTCATCCTGACGCCCGCTGGCTGAGTACATGCTACTGGGGATAATGCTGCATAAGATACGCCTGAGAAACTGACCACACGTATGGCAGACAAACCAGATCGGAGCAACTTGCTGGTGGCACCAGCAGCGGCTTGCTTGCAGAGACTGCGAAAGGCGCCTGCTGTCCGAGTTCAATAAGCTGAGCTGGCTACCAGTTACAGGTGTTTCAGATATATGTAAGGCCGGTGCACAAACCGTTTATAAGCTGTCCCTTGTTTCGCTTGTTGCACAGTGGGTTGCACGATCACCAAGGCGTATCCCCGCTACATTCTCGCAGACAGCCACAAGTTGGCCCTGTCACTTGCATACCGGTATGCCACAGCCATTTTGCATCTCATACACTGTGCGCGCATCAGCCGCGATGATTCTTATGGTCGTTTCGCGCAGCTAACGGTCATTTGGTAGATTTGATTGGGAAACACATGGTAGGCAGACAGAGATCGCACCATACAATCAAGTAGCATAGGGGCCTCTTACTTCAATCTACGATGTAGACTCTACACGACGCTGGGCGCATATATGGCCGCGCTCGACCTGTTCTGCTCATGATGATCATCACCAGCACCCAGCCTCATAGACGCCTCACGCCTACGATTACAATCTTCAGGTCGCACCCGTCCACCATGAAGACAGCTGCAGCTGCCCTTGTCCTCCTGCTGGCTTTTGCCTGCGTCTCTGGCATTCATAGTGAGTCCTTGTACAGTCCTTGAGCATTGAACAGCTCCTCAGCGACAATCATCTACTCATCTACCAATCACTACATGCGCATCTATACTAGTAGCATCGTCAAGAAGCGGCCGGTGGGGCTGTTGCAGTCCTTGGCGCGGTCACTCCGTATTGCACGTCGATATCATCGCGGTTACTTTCTGCGCTACTGACGTCAGCCCTCACGCCATCAAAACAATCCTCATCGCTAGAATGCTACAGGAACAAAGCAGCGAACTCTTCCCAACTCGCCAACGACCTGCCGTGTTCTGCTGTCACCATCCCTCCAACCATTCCTGTCTGCAGCCCAGAAGTTCTGCCGTACATCGGCCTTCGCTGTCGACTGCGCCACTCTGAATACCCTCAAGGAAGGCTTCTTCAAGACATGCGCCAAGGCTAACGTCAAAGTCATCAGTAAGTACAGCAGCTGCTGTGTCCACAGCTATTTTGGCAGTTGCTGCAGAAACACACATGTGTGCTGTACAGCGCTGCACTTAATCAACTGCTACCAGTTAGCCATATACATACAGCCATTGGCCCGCTGCATCTGTTTCAGAAACACTGTTAGTAGTACTCTTTACCACTGGCCGCGTGCTCTTGCAAGTGGCTGCCATGCCTATGAGCGCACTATACATGTATACTGTACAGTATTGTTTGTTACAACTGTTGTGTCAGCCTGTTGACCGGCAATGTTACTCAGCTCTGCAGCAGCTGACTTTAAGCCTGATGCTCGGCAGATCGACCAGCTGTCGCTGCTTGCCGCAAGCAGCCTCGCACGCCATATTGCTGTGTCTGTGTAGCTGCTATACACCAGCTGGTGCTTCGGTTGCCAATGCAATCAAGTCTCGTGGCTCCACCGTGAGTTGGTAGCCCATACTGCCAAAATCGCTGATTGATACCACATGTCGGCCACATGTCGTCCAGACACGGTTTTGTGCACATGACAAACAGTATGCCACAAAAACATGAACAGCACATATATATTTGGGTGCCTGTTCTCATACAACTCTGCCTGCGGAATGCTAGAAGATCCCTGTAAGCACTGGTTTGGTCAACTGCGATAACGTGCAGGATGTTGTTACATGATTGTGAAAGATAGGTAGGCCCTGATCTAGTCCAAGGCTGGTTACCTGAACCTGCCAAGATCTCCAGACGATAGATTTGGCAAGACCTCGAATCCCGACAGCGGCAGCTGCTGCTACTGCCCGAAGCAGCTGCAGCAGCAGCAGTGGGCAAAAATACATCAGCCTTAACAACCTCTCACCTGCCAGATGACAGTGATCCCTGCTGGCAGGTTGGTGCTGCTGCTGCTGCCACTGCTGCTGCTGCTGCCACTGCTGCTTAAACAGCGCACCAGGTGCTCTTTGCGAACCCTCATTTTACCAACAGGATGCGGGTCGACAGCAACACATCTAGACCTCCTGACTTTCGGGGCTTGAAAGCAGCTTCCTACATGCCGGGTGACAACAATTGGGCTGTGGTATTGAAGGGGGACAAGCACTCGGCTCCAAAGCGGCAGCTCTGGCTGCTGGTTGCTAGTAATATCCGCACACAGCAGTAACCGCAGCAGTAGCAGGATGGGTAGGATGCAGTGTTGGTTGACACAGAGGTGGGTGAGCGAGAGTTCCCAGCAAACTTCGTAAGCAGAGGCCCTGGGGTCCCGCCGGAGCCCCTGGGAGACTTGGGGCAGGTTGGTGCTGCTTATTCTGCTGCAGCAGCAGCAGCAGGAGGAGGCAGTAGTTCCCCCAGCAGTAGCAGTTGTACAGCAGCAGCCGCTGCTACTGCTGGCGGTTGTAGTGCAGGTGCGGGCGTACAACTCATGGCTCCAGGTGACGCAACTTTAGCAGCAGCATAAGCAGTGGCATTGAGCCCTCCCCCATCAACACCACCATGAACGGATTCAGCTGGGGTTGATTTATACTTCACTGCCTGTTGCTGTGTTGCTCACCTCTTGCTTGCTTGGTTGCTGTTGTTTGCAGCCATATGCCAGCCGGGGCACGGGCATCGATGGCATTGAGCCTGCCCCAATCAACACCACCATGAATGGATCCGGTTGGGACTGACTGAGAGTATGTTACCTACGCTACTTTCTGTACAGATCTGTATACAGATTCTAGAAAGTAGCGTATGTAACATACTCTCAGTCAGTCCCAACATGTTGCTTTGACACCAACCAGTTGCTTGCTTGGTTGCTGATGCTTTTAGCCATATGCCAGCCATGGCACGGGCACCAATGGGATTGAGCCCACCCCAATCAACACCACCATGAATGGATGTAAACTGGGCCTGAGATCAGTTGTTGGTGCTGCCCCATACTCCCCTAGCACATGTGTCTTGGAAGGCAGCTACATTAGGATTTTGCACCTTGCAACAGCCTGATGCATTTGACTTGCATTGGTGATGCCTGTGGACCTTAGCATTGCATTCTCTTGTGCTACTAGTAACTATACGGGTTCCACGTACACGGTGTATCATACACGGTGTATCATACACGGTCCAACGCGTATCATACACGGTGTACGTACACGTATATGATGTCCTCTAAGAATGCTTTTCTGTTGCTAAGGATCAGCTACAACTCGTGTAACGTATGTCAACAAAAGACCTACTATGCAAGAGCAAGACAGTACTCTTGTCTGCTGTTTACAGCTTGCTGGGCGTGCCCTGTTGCTGCAACTCATGGTTGTCAGGACCTTGTATGTTTTGCAACTCACTGCTTGTATTTACAGCGCTGCTACAGCCAGCAAAGCCATTGACATTCCTTTTGTGGTTTCTGCTGACTGGCAGTTAATGCTTTCGGCGAGTGCTGTCTGCACGGGGCTCACAGCATGGTCGTCACAGCATGCCATGCTGTGTTGGTTGCCTCAAGCCCTCAGGCCCGGACCATAGGCCTGTGGTGTAACGGCCGTCAATACACCGCAATACACTCCAAGTCCTTTGCATCACTTTGTTTAGTTCATGCGCCTGTAAAGCGTCTGACGACTGCCGGAGGCGCATCATATGCAGTGCCGTCTGTGAGAGCGGCGTCACTTACTCTGTCATACAGCAATAATCATGGAGGAATGCTCGATTTGCTTTGAGCTCTGGGATTTCGTGCAACACACGCCCTTGGTGCTTCGATGCGGGCACACTTTCTGTCAGGCCTGCATCTCATACATGATGCAGCCTGAAGGCTCTGCAGCTTGCCCAAACTGCAGATTGGTCAGCGACATATCAGTCAGTCAGCTACCACGCAACTTTTCGCTCGTGACCGAGGCAAAGATGGACCTAGACCAGCTGCTCGACAGCGCGGACTTGGGTGCTGTGCGTACGCGCTTGTTGGTCCCAGGGAAAGAGTTTCTATTAGCCAGCAACTTCGTACTGGGGAGTGGTGCCATTGGCCGAGTATGCGAAGGCCAGCTGTTTGGAAAAGCGGTGAGACATCCTCTATCTGCGCTGATCAGATTGTGACTGCTGTAGTACAGTCTGGTCCCCATTGAGACGCCGATGATGATTTGACTTGTGAATACTGCACTGCTGTATGTACTGCGAAACGTGTCACTGCCTTTTTAGGCACCACATAGCCAGCAATGCACTCGGTGGTTGCAGGCATCCAGCCCAGGGCCTGCTAGCGATCCATCATGAGCCAAAGCCGCACAATACTAACACACTAACACACTAATTGAGTCCAACTACTAGTTGGCTGTGCCTATCCATTTCATGCTCTATGCCGCTGTTTGCATTTCCGCCTGACCAGCCACTTCCTTGGATTGAGATGTTGAAACTGTAACCGCCAAACATTGGTTCATGGCCTGACCAACAGGGTACCAGCAAGCTGCACTCAAGCTCCTTAGTGCACAACACACACAGCTGCCAAAAAGCTCCAAAATACTGTGCTTCTGTAGTTTTGCGTTTTTATCTGAGTTGTCAGATATCTACAGAACGTCTTGTTATTCAGTAACCATTATAACACGCTATCCGTACACCATGCAGGTTGCAGTCCAGATGATCAACCTCTCAGAGATACCAGAGTCCAAACGCAAGGCTCTGCAACAGGAGGCAGCCGTGGTGCTGTTGGTTGCCAGCGAGTGCAAACACAGCTGTCAGTATTACGGATGCACTATCAAGGATGATAACCTGTGCATTGTTATGAAGAAGTACTATGGCAACTTCAACATGGCTCTTGACAAGGCTCCAGGTTGGATCTGCGACCTGGGTGCCTTTTGCACATGTGTGAACACAAATGGCTTATACAAAGCACACCTGGCTGCTGGGCTCTTTCTCGCTGTACGAATAAGCTGCACATTCAAACGAATAGATAGGTAGATGAGTAGACAGATAGCAAGATAGGTTTACCCGCTCTGTTTGAGGGCATTTGCTAGTATACATGTAACCGTCAGCGCACCGTGTCTTTTTTGAATATTGGCTTGATCTTGGCGTAATTCTCAGACCTGCTGTCTATCGTAGGCGTTCATTTGCGGCAAATAAACAGCAGCATGATTTCCTGACAGAGAGATTGATGATATTCACATGGGGCACATACTGATGGCTGCGCCCTGTTGCAGTTTTAGAATCGTATCACTTTATGCTTTTTGACTCACTGCAAGCTGGGGCGATTGCAGCAAGTCCACTGTACGGTGCACTAAACGGTCGCACGGCGCCGAAGCAGTGCCACACTTGTGCTTATCAAATTGGATACTGCGTTGAATATGTTGCAGGTGGCTTAGGGCTCCCCAGTGTCCTGAGGTACAGCACACAGATTCTTACAGGTCTTTTGGAGCTTCAACACCAAGGAACATTCATGGCCGACCTAAAACCGCAAAACCTACTTTGGGACAAAGTAACGGACGAGTTGGTACTAGCTGGATTTGGCGTCAGTAGAATGTCGAGGGCACTGGGACTTGCAAATGTATCAATGAGCGCAGTCGCCAACTACATGTAAGCCGTAAAACTGTACGCCAGTGAGTTCGGCCCTGAAAAGTGACTGCGCCTGTGTGCGAAGTCTGCAACAACTCGGCAGCAACATGTCAGTTGAAGTTCATACGACTCGAATCTGTGTCAACAGAAGTTGCGCATACTTCATCATGCCTTCTGGCTTGGGTGCAAGCGAATTGCCAATAACCAGCTAGGTTTGATACAGCAACAACCTCACTGTTCACACCACTGACTGCATCTGCCGCGTCCCACGCAGGGCACCGGAACAATTGCCGTACGAAGCTAATCTCAGCGTAAAGCTCACACCAGCTGTGGACATCTGGGCCCTGGGATGCATCATGTTACAAATGCTCAGCGGCTCGCCCCCGCACGCTGGCAAGACTGCTATGCAGATCGCCATGCAGGTGTGTGGGTGTGTCTCTTAACGATTCCAGTGCTTAGTTGCAGATAGCTCCAAGATGGTTTTGCAATAAAAACTTGCACAGGAGAGGGCAATGTTGACTGCAGCAGCACCGATACCATATCAGTGATCACCAGGGTTAGGGTTAGGGGTTGGGGCTGAGGGTTTAGCCCTAAACCCTAACCCTAAGCCTAACCCCCTAACCCTCTCTGGCCAGCTAATGTTCATCAACTTGTCGCTAAATGACTCTCATCGTGGTTGCTGTAGTTAGCGAAGAAGTGTCACCACACTGCGTCGAAGCGTGGCATCAGTAAACCTGGTTCCGCCATGGCATGGCGTCTGCCGCACAGGTGCATGGAGCGAATTGGACAAAAAACCCAGAGCCTAACCAGTTGTCAGTTATCATGATGGTACACCATGTAACAGTGTTGAGAAAGCGTGTGAAAATAATGGTCGAAAACATTCAAAGAAGTTGTGTCTGAGTTTGTTTGCATCGCAGGTTGGGCTCAATCAGCGTCCGCCAGCTGTGCCTGACAACATTCCTGTCAAATTGCAGCGGCTGCTGCAGATGTGTCTGGCCATCGACCCCAGGGATCGTCCCACTGCCAGAGAGCT
Source organism: Coelastrella sp. UTEX B 3026 (assembly GCA_002588565.1). Classification (NCBI taxonomy): domain Eukaryota; kingdom Viridiplantae; phylum Chlorophyta; class Chlorophyceae; order Sphaeropleales; family Scenedesmaceae; genus Coelastrella; species Coelastrella sp. UTEX B 3026. The sequence goes on along the minus strand of NSMO01014498.1, from coordinate 6,890 downwards.
CCTTAAGGTGATACATGAGCACCCCTGCCTGCAGTTACGACAGCCACAAACGGTGCTGACCGGCAATCATTGCAGTCATTGCTCGGACAACATCACTTGGGTGATGCGACACAAGCTTGGACACTTTGACTATGCTGCGTAGGGCAAGAATGATTGACTTCTTGATTGACAGCAGCATACTTGCTGTAATAGTGTTGTAGTATGCTTTTGACTTGCAACATAAGACATTGTGTAACATAACACGCGGACAGCAATTGCTCACAGCACAAGGCTGATGAAACATTGTTGCACACTCACAGTTGGTCCACTAGGCGGACAATGCCCTCCCCGGGGAAGCCATTTTTTCGGGTAAGCCTTACCCGGGGATGCTGTCGCGAGAATCCAAGAATCGTCATGCATTGCATTGCAGGGTCTACAGTCACTCCAGCTGGGTGCCAATGCAACTGAGCAAGGAGTAAGTTTCCCATGTTATCTATTTTGTACTTATGCCGCATCAGTGAGCATGTGCAGCTGCAAATCCTGCATTGATAAACTGGTGTCAAAGTCGTGTGGTGGCAACCCGTGTGGTGGCAACTTGTTGCATTGTATACTCTGTATCAATTGCTACTGCCAAGTTGGCACTGTGCAGTGTATCTTGAGTAGAGTTCACACCCTTGACAAATTGGGTGCTACCCTAAAGCATGGCACTCAAGGCTGTAGGAGACCATGCATAGATTTTTTATTGGCCACCGGCCTCGGTGTATCAGTAACGCCCAACAAGAACATCACATTCCGGGACAACACTGCATATGATACGCACCAGATGCTAGGATATGATTGTAGTATACTATGATATGCATATCATATGCACAGTGTGTGCACCCACCCCCTCCCCCACTAATAGCCATCTTGCTCATACATCTTTAATTTGCCACAGGTGATGCGTGTGCTCTATGTCAAGCGTGCTGAATCAGTGACAACTTGTAACATGGCATGGCAGCCAGATCAAACCTTGGGCAATTTCAAGCGGCAGCTTGCGGCCACGTTGGGACTAGAAGTCATGAAGCTGCCGCTGCGGTCAACAGCAAATGTAGAGACTGTGCTGGGCTCTCAGCATGACCACATGGCACTGCAGCAATTGGGCTGGACTGCTGAGTGCTTGGTGCTCTTGGGTGACCTGGTGAGAGAAAGAGAGAGTGTGTGTTGAGATTCAGATTCGAGTTCATTATCAGCCTTAGGACCTAGACTTGACCACTGAGAGGACACTGTCCAGGCTGGACTGTTGCTGGCAGAGTAGATGGAACACATGCGACTTCACTCAAGGTGTCAGGAGGCTGAGGGCAGCCTATCAAGGTCATTGGATTTATGTAGTGATGATACTGCCCAATATCTATGCCCAAGCGTGCCCAAGGTCCATAGGATGCAGTTTCCCGGCGGTCCGTGTTGATTCAGAGTGGACAAAAACTCCTCTGTCTGAGGAATGAGCAGGAGTTCACTTTATTTATGTATTGTGTGAAAGTTGGCATGTGCCATGTTGTGGGGGCGTTGTGGAGGCTTTGTGGTTGCGTACACTTTAGATGATGTCGCATTGGATAGTGTTATATATATAAGCAAGCTACCCAATCACCATAGCATGAATGCCAACAGATTGCTACATTTGATAGTAGCTTCAACCCGTGCCGCAGGGGTGAGCAGCAGCAGCAGCAGCAGTAGCAACAGTAATCCTGTCATGTTCATTCTGGTTGCTTGCCTACAGCTCCATCTTGAGTGAGTTGTAGCTTGGCTGCGCAAATGGATAGTGTGGAATGATGGTCAATAAGCCGAATGATGAGTCGCTTGTGTTGCATGAGGCTGCTGCTGGCATGCGACATGGGCATCATGGTCAACCATGGGCCATAGCAGATGTGCTTAGGCAACGAGAATATCGCCAGAGCAATAACGCAAGCTTGGCATATAAGAATGCACTGGTGTATGCTCCGGGTGCTCCATGCCAGGTTTAGCAGATCCGTGTGTTATCTGGCTGTAACATGTTTGCTCACTTGCCGGTGATGTATGGCCAATTTTTTGTCATGCACTGCAGGATGCAGAGGAGCTGCAGATGTGCGCGGGTCCCGACGGCACCACATGCACAGACATCTACTACGTGACTCCGCGCACAGACCGAACCTGCTCCTCGCCCGTCATCAGAACAGAACCCTCCCTGAAGTATTGGGCTGTCAACGGAGACACCTTCAAAGTTGAGTTGCTGCTTGCCGCCGGCGCTGTTGTGAGCTGGGGAGACACACTGGATGATGCTTCTTGTGTGCCAACTTTCCAGTCATGGCACCTTGAAAGGTTGACGATTGAAGTCCTAGTGTTGTTAGTCCGGTACTGTGGCGAGACCTGGACGCTGGAGCAGGTGTCGGACTTGATGGCGCATGCCCTATGCCGCAAGGGCAAAACCGGGCTGACTGTAACGCCCCTGCTACAAATGCTCGTGCCACTGATTGAAAGCAAGGTGGGTGACTTCATACAAGCAAAGTGAACAATGATTAGTTCTTTATGTGTTGCTACAAAGTGTCAAGTGTCAGCGGCAAGCTGGCTGAAGTTTGACTTGTCTTAACTTAGACAATTGGATTGCACGAGTTGAGGGCATCTATAACATTAAAGGGCCAGCCTGTATGCCTTGTCTTACGGTCTTGTCTCATTTAACCGTCTCATCTAAGCGTCAGCTAACCGTCTCATCCAAACCGTGGTGGCCAAGTACACCAAGGCTGTAGGGCCTCGTGCTTGGCATGCTCAGTAGCTTCCAAGGTCCTGAGTTTTGCTCGTACTTTGAAAGATGTATGTACAGACTTTGATAGGCTGACACCACTTGTGCCCTCCTTTATTGGCGGTTTGTATATGTGCTTAGAGTCCCCTTCAATTTTGCTGCATGCAGGCAGTACCAGGCACCAAGGTATCTTGCAGTGTGAGTGGGGAGTTGTTGCTGCCATGCTTGCCGCTGCTTCAGCGCCTGTCAGCCACAGGGAGCATCAAATGGTGCCTGGACCCAAAGATGCTTGAGCAAGGCCCCTTCCAGCATATCCATGGCAGCCATGAACATGCCAACTTCCAGCGACCTAGATTTGATTGAAGCTGCCATGCAGCTGGACCCTGATGTGGCAACTCGCACAACTCACACACGTCCTGGATGGCAACAACAGCAGGTGTGGTCGGGGTTTAGCTACCTGCACGTGTTGTGCGCACATGGCCCCGGCTCAAGAGGACCACCAGCGGACATGTTAGAGAGACTGCAGCTCGTTCTCAAGTATGTGCAGCCGGGGGCAATCAACGTTCAACACAAGCTCATCACGGAGTCGTCCAGCATAGATCATTGCCGTTGCTATAAATGTGCAAACACATTGGAGACACCTTTGCATATGGTGGTGATGGAAGCCGGTGGGTATAAAACCTCATACCATGTGAAACCCTCTGGCAGCGAAGACATCAACAAGCCATTTTTCAGGCTTTCTGACAGCAACAAAATAGTAGACGTTGAGGGTATAGTGCAGAGAGCAGAAAGGTATCTCCCGATCGCACGTGTTATGCTTGAGGCAGGGGCAGATAAGCATCTCGTCAACAATAGGCAACAAACCCCGGTTGGTTTGCTGAACGACATAGTATCTGCTGTGAGTAAGCTAAAATGCACGGCCAGAGGAAAATACAGGTTACATGCAGTATTTAGAAGATGGCAAGATCTATTTGAGATTGCTTAGGTTCAGTCTGGTGGGCTGGCAGGCTTGTGCATGCCCCACACACGTCAGCTTTAGCTGCATGCCCGGCAGTATCACAGTACTTACTATTACAGTAGGCTTACTAATACTGTACGGTACGAACAACTTGCTCACGTTAACGGTAGGGAATGTGGAGTCGCCCCGACACACACATCACCCTCCTTTAACTTACGCTAGCGCTCTCTTGAAAGCGCTGTGCGGAGCCCATTCATGTTCATGTTAACCAGCTTCTTTGTTGATCAAGGCGGCCTGTGGTGCACGTGTTGATATAATGAATTGCATGCTATATGCAGCATATGGCATCCAAATTTTGTGCAGACTCTAGGCGATTTCTAACTGCCAAACTGAGAGTTGTCACAACTAGGTACTTGATCTAAATCAGGATATCCATCGGCATGAGCACGTCAGTCCATGACAGAATGTTTAAAGTAGCCAAGCAAGCTTTTTTGTCGATACGGGTGCCTTTGGTTATACTTGTTGTCAAAGCCTATGGCATTCTCATAAATTGGTCTACGACTCGGAAGCCCGGGGCATATTATTCATCATTCAGGGCTCATAAATATAACAATCGCTACCCATCAGCCATAGCCATTCGGCCATCGGCCCCGCGCCCTGTGTTTTCGAAGCGGAGTGAACATTAATACCATCCTCTGCTACGACAAGGGTAGACCACCGGATACCCCTTGAAGCGTGTTCGAGCTCACAAGTAACAATGTTACAAACAGCGCGATGGTATCACAGCTGCTGCTTGTTTGCCTTGGAGGCTGATACAGGGACCTGCGTTTCAAAAATTCGAAACACGTACCATCCGTGCTGGCCCGCTCTGCGCAGATCTGCGGGTCTTGGAGATCGGCGATTTCCGGTCTGCGCGACCGGTGGTAGACCAAGCGGCAGTGACAGTGTTCTCCTGAAAACAGGTCTAGGATGCAACTGGCCTGCAGTCTTGTAACATAAACAAGCTGCGGCTGCAGCATTACTGCGTGGGCAGCTCCGGACGCATCAAACCGTACCGTATGATGACAAGTGCTTCCAATAACAGGGTATCTTTGGGTGCCAGTTCTCACACAACCTCTGCCTGCTTGTGTCGAATTGTCAATCGAGCCATCAACTTCGGATCCACTTTGATAACATGCAACATGCAGGATATTGTTAGTTTCAGAATGTGAGCAGACAGGCAGCACTAAGTTAAGTCCCAGGCTGATTACGGGCATCTTTCCGCATCTTCAGACAGCCTGTGCAAGGAGAGTTGGCAAGACTTCAAAACCCGACAGCAGCAGCTGGTCCTGCAGGCCAGGCAACAGCAGCAGCAGTCAAACCAGATACAGCAGTCAGACCAGCCTCCCACCTGCCAGGTGACATTGAGCCCTGGTGGCAGGTTGCTGCTGCTGCTGCTACTGCGGCTGCTGCTCAAACGGCGCATCAGATGCTGTTCTGCAATCTTCATTCTGGTAACAGGATACGCGTGACAGCAACACACCTGGACCTCCTGAAATTGGGAGCTGGAAAGTAGGTTCCCACATGCCGGAAAAATGTTGGCAACATTTGGGCTGTGGTATTGAGTGGGACAAGCGCCCGCCTCCAAATGGAACGTCTGGCTGCTGGTTGCTAGTAGGTTTCTGAAAAGGTCAACCTGCGGGCTGGTATCTCTGTGGGTCTGATGGACATGCGATACATCGGCCAGCCGTCTCAGAATGTGCATTCGTATCCAGCAGTTGCTGTAGCAGATCCGACAGCTCCGTCACAGGGAAAATTCTACGTAGCGGGCAGCGAGCGGCCGCGGACGCTTGGTACGCTGGGAAGTATCCGGGACTTCTTTCGAACCAGCGGCCAACCTAGATGCTTGTGCGTATGCTTTTTCTGCCATTGCTATACGAGGCGGACACATGCAACGTGCGTGCACTGTGAGATCGCCGCTCTCAAGACGTGCAGTAACACCCGTAGCCTCGTCGGCCTGTTGCAGGCTGTTGTGCAAGGCGGACCGTTGAACGTCTGGATCGTGCTGCATATGGGTCAACCATGCAGGCGGCGCCGTGTTCACGTTCAAGTGACACTTGCTACACGCATGTACAGGTGAAGTCCTATTCCTTGATACATGTTTGCAATAGCGCTCAACCGGCCGGCAGTGGGTGCCGGCGCGGCTAATCGGGACGCTGGCACCTTGGCGGTGGTGGCTGTCGACAAGCACCTACGTGACCTCATAGTGTAGTCGTCGATGGCACCAAGATAGAGTACCTGACACACGATGGAATCTCGGGCTATCCAAAGCCACGTTAGTATTGCCATCAGCTCTACGGCCCGTTTCACAGCGGGTGCGACCAAACAACAATCTCACAAAGGACAAGTGCGTCATTTACATGCAGTGATACAAACACTCTGGTGACCACACCAGCCTCAAGCTGGTATGCCGGCATACACAGCGCCAAACATGCTATGGAAGGCTGGCCTTCAAAGCCCACTTCCCTCCCGCATGTAAAACATACCAGGGCGCCACGGGCAACTGGACAATCATTGCATGATGCCAACAGAGGTACTCACGTATTGCGGCCCACAAACCCAGCTCCGGCCCACAAACCTAGCTAGGGATCCTGCAGAGAGACCCACAGTGTCGAGCACGGCTCAAAGTGGAGTCCTGCACACCGAACATGGTTGCATTCCACATGCTGATGACTGTGGCCACAAATTTAAAAGAGTGCAAGAAGGCCCACAGTCCACATGCTGCACAGCCCCTGACCCGCCAAGGTGGCTGCTGTATCATTTGCACTGACCCCCCCCCCCCAAACGCCAGTGATTATTTACTAGCATAACCAGGCATGACCAAAACACCAGTCAAGTTATACCCAAAACACCAGTCAAGCCTTGATAACAATTTAGCAGCGGTTGCACTGCAGGTGATGCTGAAGCCATTACACTACTATATGTTGAAGCTGCAACGGCAACCATTACTGTTATTGTTATCCAACACTTGTTTCAACCCAATCCTCAGTGTTGGCCATCTCAAATGATCACTGGCATTGCAATTCACACCCTTTGCAATCACTCCCTCGCTGCAACAAAGGCAGCAGGTCAGCAGGCCCTTGGGCTGCAGCAGATCCTCAAGTGCTGCTGCTGCTGCTGCAGGCCCTTGCGTACTGCTGCTGCTGCTGCTGCTGCTGCTGC
>NSMO01014497.1:1094-20241 GCA_002588565.1 Coelastrella sp. UTEX B 3026 | reverse complement strand
AGTGTCAGTCCTCAGCATGTCCGGGGGTCAACCGTGCATCATTGCGCAGATGAAGGACTTGCAGCATCTCCTGCAGCGGACCTGCAGCAGCCTATCAACGGTCATGTCCGTTGGTGCAAGCTTACTGCTGCGTGTGTCGAGTCCAAACAGCAGTTACAGCAGTAGCTGGCTTCCTGCACAAGCTGCAAGGATATGCACCTCACCCAGCTCTGCTAGTCTACAACTGGTGCTATATGCGCATGTGGTGCTGATCGTGCTGGTTCCATGTTCTGTTTTATACACTGTTGAGTATAACCTCAAGAAGAGCTTCCTAGATTCCAAGGCTGATCGTCAGGCTGCAGGTCGCAGTAGTACGCAGCGGAGCTCTGTTGCTGCAGCTGTTCCTGCAAGGTGTGAATTTGTGCTTCCGACGCCTGCAGATGTTGAAAGGGAGTTCCAGCAAACCTGGTTGGGTGTGTTTGCAAAAATCTTGGTTGTGGTTACAGGGCTCGTTGCTTGCTGGTATGGTTGCATGACGATTGTAGGCCGTTTCACAAGTTACTGTGACAAGTGGTCGTCTAGCATTTAATGCATGATTTGGGCTGTGTCAAAGACAATAACAGTGCATACATACTCAAATGCATGATGTGGGTAACTGCATTATATAATATACTTACTGCATGCTATGACGAGCACACAACAATGGGGTTGGTAAGGTTTGCAGGTTTGTCAAACGATTGTTACAGCCTGTGCATGGATAGCTCCTGTTGCATAATGCTGGGTTGCATGATCCAACAGAGCACAGTATTTTATTTACATTCTTCAACGGGCATAGGTTCCTCAACATGACTGGTGTAATCTGCTTTGTGTGAGCTAGGGCACAGACTTTGTGGTAGTGACGCCAGGGTTCTGGATGGCTTACGTATGTTTGTATGCTAAAGATCAGCTCCACAGCTGTGCTCCAGGGGGCTGTTTACCACTTAACATGGTTGACAACGTTGCGTTGGGCATCTACATTGTTGCTGAATAAGTGGAACGCATCCAATCTGCCTCATGGCAACTACTGTGCATTCACATCATAATGCATGCTACTTTGATGCCGACGACAAGCCCATACTGCATTACTACACTGCATCTGAACTGTTGGGGCCAATCTATTTTGTTGTGCATTGGTTTGCTGTTTTGGGCGAAACTGCGCATTGTCAACTGTTCTGTCTGAAAATAGTAGTTTTGTCGTAAGGCACTTTTTTGGTTTTGCCTATGTGATGTTTTCTTGCTGAAGATGTAACATGATGATGATGCATGAGTATGCCATACACGTTTGGAAATCTTGAATTGCAATAGACGCAAGTGCACCAAGGTTCATGGGTGCATTATGTCCGGGACGAACTGCTGGTAAAATGATAAGAGAATGATTCTCTTATCATTAAGTGCAGTATTTATGATGATCATCTGGTCTGCGCAACAATATGTTCTTTGAGCCCAGACTCTCTGCTTGTTTGGGTGCTGGCAGTTTTGAACACATGTCTGTTTTCTACTGTCCAAATATGGCATGGGATTGCCAGTGCACGTGGTGGTTTATTGCATACTGGAGTGTATGGGGACTGCTGTTTGGATTTGATTCAGTCCAATTCATTTGTGGACGTACATAAGGGAAACAGGCACACATTTCCTGCCATTCAGTGATTCGCTTCATTGCTGTTTCGGTCTCTGTGAAATGTTGCCACCCTGGCGATAGCCTCATATCATAGGCTATGATGAGCTGGTAGGCTGCTAGGCTGCGTGTATAAAGCTACGTAGCTTTGACAGCATCATCACAATCCGCCTGCGAAGCATTGGATGTGGTGCGGATGGCCGTACGGCTATGGCTGACTGGTAGCAACTGGTGTTATCATTACGCAGCAGGGATACATCAGCACCAAGGCCAGGGCAACAGATTGCTGAGCACCGCATGCAGTACCAGCTGACCATCTGACTGACATCGATATCGTCAGACGTGTGACTCACATTGTCAGCCGTGACTGGTTGAGGCGCTCATTCATCGTAGCCCTCGTCGTTAGCTTGCTACCTAATGAAATGGTTGGTGGAGTCCGCTTGCTATGCATCTACTGATCCGCTAACTCTCTATAGCTAGCTAGTGCGACATATTGCACACGGTACCTACTTGCTTCGCTTTTAAACCTTACACTCTACACTGCATGGATCTGCAGCTTTGCCAGCGCATCTATCTTGTTGCATTGGCTCCGTTACTTTTTTTACAGGGGACTTACTTGGTGTGACGGAATAATCTTGTGGTGTCAGTGTGGCTGAGCCACCAAGTTCGTCCCAAAGGCCTTGCGGCCGGAAAGGGTAATTCTTCTTCTTCTTCTTCTTCTTCTTCTTCTTCTTGGTGTGACGGATCTGTGACCCTGTTCGTGTCGCAATACATGATAGTCTGGTTGTGCACCTTGAGTTACACACTGATTGGGCTGCTGCTTCGCAGGCGCCCCTGAGGGTGTCTCAGATGATCTTGGTGTGCCAGTGTGGCTGAGTTACCCGGTACCTGAGTACGTCCCAAAGGCCTCACGTACGTCCCAACCCCTGTACATGTAGGCTGCTCACTAACCTGAAGAGGCAATTGTAGACAAAAGAGGGGACCTCAATCATGATATGCTAACAGATCCGTAAGCAGCAAAATCTGCCCCGTAGGCACTACAGGTGACCTGTCGGTAACCGTGGAGACACTCAGTTGCAAGTTGCCGCCGAGTACCGTTCAACGGCGTTGGAGTTATCGCGGGCTTACCGACGGAGGCTGGCGGTAAGTGCAACTTACTGCAAATTACCGGTCGTAACGACATCTAACGGTACTTAGTGGACGGTCAACGGCACTCATTGCACGGTTAGCGATCGGAGACAGCTGCGGCGAGACTCAGTACTGTTACGTATACGACCAATACCTTGGATGCTCACACCGTCCGCCGCGGTAGCATGGGTCCAAGATTGGTCACCAGGGTTCACTGCGATACCGATCTAGGAGTGCGTGACGCGACAGGAAGGCTGCAGTCGCGCAGCATTCACGCAAGGGGTCACACCGCGCGACGAGACAGCTTCACGCCACCGGCAGAACCACACCAAAGGCACGCTCTTTGGCTGCAGCTCTTGAAGCCGCGCTTGATCTGACCGGTATACATCAAAGGACCAGCAGAGGTGCTTCAAGGTGGGCAGGGCGTGTTTGCAGGAGGGCCTTGCCAGTTCTGGTCTTTGTACTAATGGTACTGTCCTGCAGCAGTCAGGTCCATTGCGTTTTGTCAGCTATGAGGCTATACGCGACACACAACCGTAGTGGCCCCGATTTGCTGTTGTCTTGCATTTGGCGGAATCAGGTCTCGATCAGCCATGCGACTTCTGCGTGGTTCCGCCTTCCTTGCAGGTGCATGAACTTGATGCTGCTGCGCAGTCTGTTGTGCTGCAGCCTCTGGCTCAGCTTAGCTGTCGCAGCATCAGCCGATGCGCGACACACAGCAACATGCAGGCTGCATGTGCAAGGCTACGGGCCTTTGAAGTACGGTGTGAAGGCTGCAGAGCTGAGCTGTCAAACATCCAACGGCGAACTGCTGCAAGTGCATACTGAACCATCCATCATCAACGACACCAACAGCAAGTTTGAAGGGGTGGTGATACCCAAAGGCCGGCCAACTTGTAAAGGCTACAGGTCGGATCCCCAAGACCCTCCTTATAGTATGTTGTACTTCTGCGACAGCAGATATAACGTCGAGTTTGTCGACCCACAGGTGCAGAACGTTTCTTGGGAGGCACGATACGACAGCATTACAGCAGCAGGTTTTGGAACGATTTTGTGGCATGTACTGTTCTTAGGCGGCAATGTGACCGCAACATTCACTGGTGGTGTTTTCAGTGGGAACAGGGTCAATCTTGGCGGCGTTCTACGTGTTGCAAGCGGTCAAACCGTCATTAGCAACTGTTCGTTCAGCAACAACACTGGCAACCTTGGGGCTGCATTCCTCGGTGCTGGTACCTCTAAAATCCTAGTTGTTCACAGCAGCTTCAGCCATAATAACGTGGTGTTATCTCAAGATCTAGCAGTTGAAGTCCAGCCGCAAGATCCTCTGGGGGTGGTTGGCATTTCTCAGAGCAATGCTGAGTTTTCCAGGTGCCAATTCGATTCCAACTTGCTTGAATGGGGTGCCAGCACATTGTCAGCCGTTGCAGCTGACGTTATACTCCAGCACACAAGGTTCAGCAACAATACTGGCAACGCAAATGCGGCGTGTTACTTTATGAACACTGTAGCCAAGATAAGCAACACAGTCTATGAGCATAATAGCGCGCTCAGCCCCGACTATGGCCGGGGCGGGGCTATGCTGATATGGACATCACGGGTTCATATATCAGATTGTGAGTTCGTTGGCAACATAGCCACCAATGGCGGGGTGTTGTTTGTTGATGGCAATAGTGATGTGTATGTGGGTGGAACCATGTTCCTTAACAACACAAGTGTTGGTGAAGGAGATAATTCTGGTTTTGGTGGTGTCTTCAACGTTCAAGTTGCAAACCTCACATTGGACAATTGTGTAGCGCGCATGAACACGGCTGGATCTGGTGGCGTCATATCTGCTGCCGCTTATGCAAATGTCTCCATCTGCAATGCTAGCACATTAGTGGCGAATCACGCCTCAAGCGCCGGGGGTGCTGTTTTGTTATTGGGACAAGCGTCGCTGAGGTTTACTGACAGCACGGCTTTCAATAACACGGCTGAGCAAGCCGGGGGTGCTGTGGCTGCCACACAGCAATCAACGGCAACGCTGCAGGGTGTTATTGTGGCTAACAATTCTGTAGCAGCTCAGGGTTTAGGGGGTGGGGGGTTGTATGCTGACATGTCAGCACAAGTGACACTTCTAGGAACCCTGGTGTCCAGCAACACAGCAGATGTGGGAGGCGGAGTGGGAATCGCCAATCAAGCTGTGTTGCGGATTGATGATAGTAGCATAGAGCACAATCATGCTGGGATCTACGGTGGAGGTGTTGTGGTTGATGCAGGGACATTACACATCGTGGGTGACAGCCACATTAGGTTCAACAAGGCCGGTGATAGCGCAGGGGGTATCGCATTCTTCACAGATCACTTTGACCCCCAGCAGGTCAAAAGTGCTGTTCACAATAACACAGCTAAGTATGTGGATAATCTTGGTGTGGCACCCACCAAGATGGCCGTGTTGCCTTCATCTCCCAATCAGCCAGGCTTGGTTCAAAGCGTACTGGACGATGGAGCTATCCCGTATGTCTTGAACATCACAGGGGTGCACAGCATGCCGAGTGGAGGTGTTAGTGTGATTGCACAAGTCATGGACACACTAAACCCCGATTCACACAGCCGCTTCATGAACATCACAGAGGAGGACGGCCTTGTGTACTTCTACCTGAGGCTGCCTCCAAGCAAGTATGTGGTCATTGCAACATTAGACATGTTTCCTGAAGCAGGCCAAATGAACTTCACAGTTGACCTCCCATCCTGCAGTCTTGGTCAGATCAGTGGAGCTAACGGTGTGTGTCAGACATGCCCTGAAGGCTCGTACACCTTCCTGACAGGCGGCAGCACGTGCTGGCCTTGCCCTGATAACGCTGGATGCTCTGATGGAGATGTGATCACACCAGATCCTGCATTCTGGCGGTCATCGCCCTTGTCTGACCAAGTACACAGGTGGGCACATACTTCACTTCAGCTGCTACCTGTAACGTGTATATTGTAGCAGTCATGTTGTTCATGTATGTTGCAACATATGTTACGCCCGTTGGCAAGGGTGGATTGTTACAAGGCTTTTTTCACAGGTGGAATCCATCACACCCAACCTGGTTGGCAATGCAGTGCTCAAGTTGAACAGCCAGGTACAAGCTATGAAGGGCCGCTGAGAGCTGTAGAAAGCACTGCATGACCTTTTTGTAGTCAATCTTCTGGGAGGCTCATGCCATTGATGCCGTTGTGTATGTTGTGAACCCCTCATGAGTGAAATCTGTCCGCTTATGTTCCTGATGTTGCAGGTGCCCCAACCCCAGTGCATGCAAGACAAATGATAAGTTCTCCTCCAAGTTGGAGGCCTGCACAACTCAGAGCCTGCAACAAATACGCGATTCAGCGGCTGCAAGGGAGATCTTCACCACAGCAACCTGCATGGGCACACCATTCAGCGACCTACACTGCAGTTCCGGCTACCGCGGCAACCTCTGTGGGGTCTGTGAGGCAGGATTTGGCTCAGCTAGTGCATTCACTTGTAGGAAGTGTATGGGTTTTGGAGTCATGGTTGGCTTGTATGTGCTGGCAGGCTGTGTACTGCTCGGATTCATGAAGTTGTTGTGTCACTTCACACTTGCCGAGACCATGACCGCCAGATTACCATTGAATGCACTTTTGCCGGAAGGTGCAAAGCAGGGTGCACAGGTCACGGACCTGCTAAAGCCTTTTGTCATTTACATGCAGTATTTGCTCATCTTGGCTATGCTCAAAATAGAATGGCCAGCAACCATCTCTTACCCTATCAAGGGCTTGGCGTGGGTGTTCTCAACCACCTCGCCTGAAACGCTGAGCGTAGAGTGTTTGTTTCACAGTGGTGGGCTCCCGGTGGGAATAAAGAAAACTCTGTTCTACTTGATAGCACCCTTGGTGATGTTACTTGCACTGCTTTTGATTGAAGGCGTTGCATATATGCTACACTTCAGAGGAGGAAAGACATCTGATGCTAGTGTCTGGGACAGGCTTGCCAGCAGCACTATCGTTGTTATGTTCTTCTTCCCCCCCCTTTGGCACGCACCAGCTTGAGCATGTTTGCTTGCATCTCCATTGACCAATTGGGCAGAAGCACCACTGATATCGGCCTTGCAGCAGTCGGCCGGTACTGGTTGTTAGATCTTGATCAGCAGTGTTACTCAGGTTACCATCTGCGTTGGTCTACCGGCCTGGGGGTTTCGCTATTGATCCTGGTGTGTTGCACACTTCCTGGTGCCATATTCTATCTTGCATGGCGCAACTGCAAGCATCTTAATGACGGCAGCTTCGCTCGCCACTATGGCTTCTTGTTCCGCACATACAAGCCTGCTTGCTGCTTTTGGGAAGGAGTAATCGCCTTGCAAACAATAGGGTTTGTGGCCATATCTGTGTTCGGGCACTCTCTGGGCTCTTACTATCAGATTGTGCTGGTCATTTTCGTGCTTATCATGGTTGCTGTGACTCTGATAGCATTCAAGCCGTATGAGCATACAATCTCACAGCAGGCTATGGAGTATGGGTTGCTGTGCTTGTTGTTAACCGCATTGTCCACCCTTACTCTGTTGCCAGATGGCTTTGTTCAAGGTGGTGACACAAACAAGCATTACAGACTAGCCATGGGAGTGCTGCTTGTCCTTCTCAATGGGGCTTTTGTGGCCTGGATTGCTGTGCAACTGTTCAGACTGGTGCAATGGTCCCGTGCTACTAACAACCTCAAGTCATTTGTGTCTAGCATGCTGGGTGTTGCGCACCGACCTTGCCGTACGCCTGGTTGCATGCGCCTACTTAACAGTGCCAAGGACACATGTTTGAGAGGCTGATCAGTTTGTGCCATGCCGTTGGGCAAGCTTAGCAACTAACTGCTGTCATGATCGGTTCTGTATTGCAAGCATGCCTGAGGTTGTAGTAGGCATTGCCAGTCATTGAAACAAATTGGCAATGCATGTATGATCAGTCTCAAATGGACTTGCAAGGAGCAAAGTGTTCAAGTGCTAGACCACTAGCTACCAGCTCAAATCGGGTCCGTGGCGGTGGCTTGCTTCAAGAAACAACTATTGATGGCATGGTGTGTATACCGTATGAACTTGGCGAGCCTGCTTGTCGGGTGTGTATACTGTATGAACTTGGCGAGCCTGCTTGTTGGGTGTGTACACCGTATGAGCTTGGCGGCTGCTTGTTGAAAAGATTCAATTGGTACCCAGACTGCTCAAACACGGGTTTTGGGGTTGTGAGTAGACGGCCGCAATCATGGCCTTTGTGCTGCAACATGGACTAGCGATTGAGTCGCTTGTGAAGCAAGTCGTCACGCATGAGAACTCTCATATGATTGATGCAATATGTGAGTGTGCTGGCAAATACCAACCTGCAGGGTGCAGTATACACAGCTGTGTATACTGTACTTGATTTGTATACCAATGTCACCCAAGGATGGCATCAGGGTTTCAGCGTGACACATACAATACTGCAGATCGTGTACTTCAGAGCCTCAGCAAGGTGTTTGACTGATTCACCCACCAGTGGTTGGGCTGCTATTTGATTCGCTGTCCACCTTGGGTGCCTCAGTAGAGTGACCAGACTCTTGATTGTCTGTGTTGGTGTGATGGGGCCCAGAGTGCCAACATTCCAACATCGGTGGGCACGGTTGTTGAATTGGCAACTGACAAGTTCATTGGGCGCAATTGTATGGTCAGGATGCCCAACTGAGTATCATCGGTTTTAGTTGACAAGGCTTCTTAATGCATACAAACAGCTGTAGGGACAGCGATCTGAAGGATTTCTCCTTGCTGATGCAACTCTGTATCACGTGTTAAAAGCATACCAATGTTGTGATACAATCTGCAAGCTTGTGTGGAATGCTGCATAATAAGTAGTGCCAGCCGAGGTGGACAAAACGCAGTGCCAAGAAGGGACGCAACATCAGAACGTACACTGTGTGGTGACTTACTGTTGTTGTTACTTGAAAGGCGTGACAGTTCTGCAGCCACGAGTTATCGCTGCCTTGTCTGCTGTGTTGCAAGTGTTACAAGCCTGCTGGCCTGGTCTATGCTGCAACACTCAGTACCCCATTCTGCATTAGCTGCTATGCTGCAGGAACACTAATGATCCACTTGTCATGTGCCTTGTTTAACGCTAGTGTCTGGTGCAGATTGTGTGGCCAATCACCTGTCATTCTTGCTTTAGCGGTTTCTGCACACAAATGTTCGAAGTCCTTGTTTGGCCTTGAAGTGCTGCTGAGAATGGTTTGAGATTGCTTGCCCTGCTGTGGTTGCTGTATGAAATGGGCACACACTGGCTGTGAAGCAGCACACAGCTACCTGGTTATGCAATAGTGGTGTATCGAAGCCAACTCAGGTGTCGAGCCCATGCATGTGTGTTGGAAGCTTGTCTTGTAGTTGGTATTGAAGCAAGTGAAGGGCGTGATTGGGCATCTTCTGGATGCTAATGGCAATATGTGAGGGTCAAATCAGTCAAGTTGTCAGCATCAATGCTCCGGGGTATTCCATCAGTTTGGTGCAACATGTTTCTCCTGCCATGTGTCTCGCTGTTTCGCTGTGTTGGTGTTTCCGCCTCAGTGGAATGTTGCAAGGGTAGTCCAAGAAAAGCTGATGGCCTTGCAACTGAGCATGTAGCTTCTACAGCATCAACACGCCGCAATTGCAAGGTACCGGTGTTAGTAACACATCCAGCGGCAGAAGACAGGCAGGCGCACAGTTCAAAGAGAGTACGCCAGTGGTCTGGGTGCGACGCTGCTGTGTGTCATTGCTCGCAGTAAGTTTAAAGTTTATAGAGTGACTATGCTCTCGCGTCTTCTTTAGGGACCTGAGGCACCGACTTTCCGCCTTTTCCGGCATATTGCAAGTCTGCGCACTGATGCTCAGTGCACAACACAATCAGCTGTTCAATGGATGATTTAGCTACTACACTGCCCCCTCTGGCTCCTGAGGATGACGGGTGAGTAGCCACTACAGCCTGCAGCAGCTTGTCAGTCGTGATGGAGCTTTCTCCACGTATTGTAGCTTCCACGTGCCTCTGATGCTGCAGATGGGTCCAACATAAGATACGCTCTGCAAAGCGCTCAGCCCGAAGCGAGCTCAGCGTCACACGGGGAGAGTGGCAGAAGCATCAGTATGCAAAGTCAGATGTGCTTAGCCTAGAGGGCTTGCACGACGACGTGCCCAGGGTGCACATATCGGTGAGTGCGCGATCAGCAAAGTACATTGAAGCTGAGCAGCTGCTGAGGGGAAGCCTTGAAGCAGAGAGTAGATTCGCAGTTTGAAGGGCTACTGCCTATCTGATGACAGCACTTCAGTTGTGTAGGCAGCTCCCCAGCATTTGTCTCAATTCCCAGTCGGTTCTCAACCATAACTGAGTCCGAAACGTGATCAGCAGCCGCCTTTTTACCCAATCAGGACAGCGAAGCACGAGCAATAGCCACTGCAGGAACAAAATCTGGAAGAACTTTCACAGCAGGGAGTTCAGCACGTGTGTCGAGCTTCCTGCATCAAACAGCTGAAAGAGACAGTTACAGCCAGCAATCCTGGGTCGTACTCTACAGTGCTACAGCAGCTGGCTGGTGGAGTAGCAGCTTGCAGGCGCAGCAAGCTGCATATACCAGTAACAACTGCAGCTTGATATACACATGTCTTGGCCACTTCAACTTGACGCTATGCACAACGATGCCAGCACTGTGGAGCAAAGCCTTGACAGTAATGCTGGCAAGTCTTCTACATCAATTTCTCAACATGCATCTGCAGGACTTGACACCAGAGTACTTTGCTAAGGAATACGAGGAGCCACGGAAGCCACTTGTTATAACAGGAGCAACTGACAGATGGCCAGCTCAGCAGCAGTGGACACCCAACACCCTGCTGGAGCAGTTCAAAGAACACAGGTTCAAGGTGTGTAGCACATGCCCACGATAGACATTTTCACTCTCTTCACCGTCTTGGGAGCAAGAGGTGTGATATTTGTGCTTTTGCGTCCCTGCACAGTCGGTTGACGTAATGTAAGCTACCCAACCACTACCGCAAGAACGCGATCGGTGCCTCTTGTGGTGTTGCTATTTGTGATGCTACCAAACTGCATTCTGCTGCCTGGCCGTTGTGCACATGGCTCGTACTCCATGGCCCATATGTAATGTACATCAGTCCCAGCAAGGGCGCACTACGCAGGGGGATAAACTCCTGCTGGACCAGAAATCCAGGTCTCGCTGTTCAGCTGCCGCTGCTATTTGCGGGCAATGTGAAAGATGCCAGCGTCCAGGAGTCATTCGCTGGCTCGCTGGTTAGTGCCGGGAGGGTTCTGAACCCACGGAGTATCAGTATTATGACTTGTGATCGCTTACACAGGCTGCAGCAGGCCAGGCACTGCTGTGGTTGTGATGTGCTCAAGTCAATTCGGTGTGGTTTGTTACTTGAAGTGCGGGGTTTAAGCAGTCTCTTTGCTCAGCATACCAGGTTTTTAGCAGGCTTGCCCCCCCCCCCCCCCCCCCGCATGGTGCACGACCCCACCGTGTGGGCGATAGAAACATTCACTTGCCGTCATAAACAAGTGGCTTTTGCCATACAAAGACACACCCTGCTGCTGCTGCTGCTGGCCTTCAGGTTGGTTCAGATGATGATGGTTATGCAGTGCGGCTTCGATTTGAGCACTTCCTGCGCTATTGCGCATATTCCCACCATGCGGGCAGTGATGACTCACCTCTGTACATTTTTGACGGCACCTTTGGCGATAGGAGCGGCAGCAGTAGCATGCTTGAGCAGTACAGCACACCAGCAGTGTTTCTTGAAGACCTTTTTGCACTGGCTGGCGAGAAAAGGCGGCCCCCATACAGGTATACATTTGTTTTAATCTATTGTGTGCCGGTCTCTTTTCTAATGGCAGTGGCAATGTTTTTGTGAAATATGCAAATTTGAAATGGCACATTGGTGACAGGAGCGGCAGCACCAGCATGCTTGAGCAGCACAGCAGCAGTATTTCATGAAGGTCTGTGCGCACTGGCTGGGGAGAAAGGCGACCCCCGTACAGGTATGTCTTTCAAGCTAGTGTGTGCCAGTCTTGTTCAATGCTCATCGTGAAGTGTGCAAGTCAAAATGGCACATCTGATGAATGGAGCGGTATGCTGTACCTCTCAGACCAGTATGCTTGAGCAGTTTAGCATACCCTCAGTGTATAGCATACATGCAGATCTGTTTGCGCTGGCTGGAGAGAAGAGCCGGCCCCGGTACAGGTGATACACTGCACTTTTGTTATGTGGCAGCCTCATTATGTGTGGTATGTGAGATGTGCAAGTTTGAATGGCACATCTGGTGATGGTTTCTCAGGCTCAGGGACTAGCGTACTTGCACTGGCAGCTGAGTAGTCTAGGAGTGGTGGCAGCAGCAGCATGCTGGAGCAGTACAGCACAATAGCAGTGTTTCATGAAGATCTGTTCGCACTGGCTGGGGAGAAAGGCGACCCCCGTAAGGTATGTTTTAAAAGTTCGTGTGTGCCAGTCTTGTTCAATGCTCATCGTGAAGTGTGCAGTCATAATGCCTCATCTGATGAATGGAGCGGTATGCTGTACCTCTCAAACTAGTATGCTTGAGCAGTACAGCATACCCTCAGTGTTTCATGAAGGTCTGTTTGCACTGGCTGGAGAGAAGAGCCGGTCCCCGTACAGGTATACATTTATATATATCTAGTGTGTGCCAGTCTCTTTCCAAAAGGCAGTGGCAATGTTTTTGTGAAGTATGCAGTGTGAAAAGGCACATTTGGCGATAGGAGCGGCAGCAGCAGCAGCAGTACAGCAGCAGTGTTTCATGCAGCACAGCACACCAGCGGTGTTTCATGAAGATCTCTTTGTGCTGGCTGGAGAGGAAAGGGGGCCCCCATACATGTGATCTGTTTCAATCCAATGTGTGCCAGTCTTGCTCTGTGTCATTTGTGAAGTATGCAAGTTTGAGATCAACTTATCTTGCACAAGGGGTCAAGATCAACTTTTCAATTCAACAGCTGTGTTGCTGTTGCTGTAGGTGGTTTGTGATGCTCCTGCCAGGATGTGGTACTGCCTTGCACTACGACCCCTGGCGAAAACTGCCTGTAACTCAGTGGTGGCTGGATATAGAAGCTGTCCCTAGAGCCCTAGTATATCGCTGCAGCAATAACCTAAAAATACCTTTGAACAGTAACAGAAATCTCACGGCTGTGTTGCTGGTGCTGTAGGTGGCTCCTGCCAGGAGTGGTACTGGGCTACACACAGCGCCCCCCCCTCCCCCCGTGCGACAAGTGCCGGGATACTTTACATGCAACACACCATCATAACAAACTACCTGACTCACTGCAGTCATGC
Source organism: Coelastrella sp. UTEX B 3026 (assembly GCA_002588565.1). Classification (NCBI taxonomy): domain Eukaryota; kingdom Viridiplantae; phylum Chlorophyta; class Chlorophyceae; order Sphaeropleales; family Scenedesmaceae; genus Coelastrella; species Coelastrella sp. UTEX B 3026. Next base: position 7,174 of record NSMO01014497.1, on the reverse strand, counting down.
AGTAAACCCTCTCATGAACAGCCAGCATTTGTTGCTTCTACTGTAGGTGGTTTGTGATGGGTCCTGCCAGGAGTGGTACTGGGCTACACATTGACCCCCTGGGAGTTAGTGCCTGAGAAATAGTGGCGGTTGGATACAAGCTGTACAGTCCCTAGAGGCGTGCATTATATTGCTGCAGCAAAATTTGCATAAGGAGGAATTAAAGAGTAACACCAAATCGACGGCTGTGTGTCTTCTGCTGTAGGTGGTTTGTGATGGGGCCAGCCAGAAGTGGTACTGGGCTACACATTGACCCCCTGGCGACAAGCGCCTGGAATGCTTTACTCGCTGGACACAAACGCTGGGCACTGTTTCCACCAGGCACACCAAAGGAGGTGAGAAACGCAAGTCACAGAAAACGTTCTGGCTTGTGCCTGTGCTGGTTGTGAAGGCCTGTATAGTGTGACCTGTCCTTGTTTGGACAGGTCACATTGTACAGGCCTTTATAACCAGCACATGCACAAGGATTCAGGATTCTGGTTTTTGTTTTCAATGCATGGGACCAGAGCAAGTCACAGGAACATACTGGTTGTCAATTGAGTTGCAACCGCTTTCCTCGGCACTAACCAGCCAGCCAGCAAACTTTTATTTTCATCTCATTTGTTACATGGGAGAGCTACTTCGCTCATGAAGCCACGCTACAGGGCCACCCCCGCCGATATACGTGACCTGGCATCCAAAACCAGTGATGCCACCTCATGCAGACAACCCATGAGGTATAATGCCTTGTGATTGTGACCTTACGGGCAAGCACGTCATGTTTATGCGTGTGGGAGCATAATGTACAGCAGCTGTGTGTTTGAACAAGGCATGTTTTGTACATGGTTGCTGGATTATTTCGTGTCGTGATCGTAGCATTGCTTTGGCCATTGAAGACGCAGGTTCAAATCCTGCCAGGGGCACCCGTGAATTTGCAATTACAAGGCATGATACCTCATGAGCCACCATGGCCATGAAGCCATTGGCCTCATTGTGTTGTGTCCTGTGAGCCTAACAGAGATGATGTCTTGCTGATGTCTAGAGAGGGAGGCTGTCAGTTGGTTACTGCATGATAGTGACCCGGTACCCAACAGATGAATGAATGAATGAATGAGCTCCGCATAGCGCTTTTCAAAGAGCGCTAGCGTAAGTTGAGGGAGGGTAACGTGTGTGTCGGGCCGACTTCACATTTTCTACCGTCCGCTCACGTCCCCGAGGGGCCGAGAGACCCAGAGTTCACCAACATCACCCTCCTTGCAAACACACGGTCATGAAATGATGTCTGCCGGGTTCTGAGGCCCCTTTATGTTATTAACACAAGCCTAACATAACACGAGCCTATCAGTAATTGTGTCTTGCTTTTTGTTCTGTTTGCAGTTGATTCTGCAGAAAAAACCTGGTCTAGAGATGGAAGCTGACATATGGTTCAACATAGTGTCTGCCCGCACCCAACAATTCACAGCAGCACCAGTCCTAACAAAGACAGCATTTCTGCCGGTGCTGAGGCCCCTTTGTGTTACAAAGCATAAGCCTGAGCAAATATTAGTTGTTCAACCCGCCTGTGAAGCATCGGGTGCGGGGCCGATGGCTGTGTGGCTATGGCTGACTGGTAGCAGCCACATACCTATTCTCATATACTATGAGCCTAACACTGATAGTGTCATGCTGGCACTCAACAATTCACCAACAACACCACTCCTTACAACGACAAGCAGTTCTGCCGGGTACTGAGGCCCCTTTGTTTTATATCTCATTAGCTTGACAAATACATAGCATCCTGTATGTTGTTTTTTGCAGGCGATTCTGCCAAAGGAACCTGGCATAGAGAGAGAGGCTGTCAGTTGGTTCAGAATAGTTTCCGCGGTCTGAGGCCCCTTTATGTTATATACTATGAGCCTAACACTGATAGTGTCATGCTGGCTGTTCGTTTTGCAGTTAATTCTGCCAAAGGAACCTGGCATAGAGAGGGAAGCTGTCAGCTGGTTCAGCAGGGTCTATCCCCGCACCCAACAACCAGACTGGCCAACACACAAACCCCTAACTATCATACAAAAACCCGGAGAGACAGTATTTGTGCCCAATGGGTGGTGGCATGCAGTGGTTAATCTGGATCTAACCATCGCTGTGACGCATAACTACGTAAGTAGTGTGAATTTCCCAACCGTGTGGCGACATGCGAAACGGGGTCGACCGAAAATGAGTGTTAAGTGGTTTGCGGCTTTGCAGCAACAGCGACCTGATCTAGCAGCATTCGCAGCAGCGATTGATGCTGAGGGAAAGCCTCAGCTTAGTAATAGCAGCAGCAGCAGCAGTTCTAGCAGTAGCAGCAGTAGTAGTGGTTCTAGCAGCAGCAGCAGCAGTGATAGTGACAGTGATGATGGCAGCAGTAGGAAAGCTAAGAAGCAGAAAACATCGTCTCCTTTTGCTGCTGCAGCTCCTGCAAATGTTGTAGCAAAGGGCAGCAGTGGCCAGATCCAGCAGCAGCAGCAGCAGCAGCAAGCAGGGGTGCCACAGGGTATTGATGCAGCAGTGATTGGTCAGCAGCGGCAGCAGCTCCCTGCTGTGATCAGCGTGGATCACCTCAAGGTTGGTCAGATGCAGGAACATGCTGCTGCTGCTGCTGCTGCTGATCTGGGAGCAAAAGCAGCAGCAGCAAGTGGTGCTGTGTGTGGCAGTAGCAGTGATCAAAATCCCCACCACCACCAGCAGCAGCAGCAGCAGCATGGGTCAGTTGAACGAGACAAGCAGCAGGCCAGGCCCCGAGTGGGGGCCTTTCAAGGTGATGACCGCTGCAAAGTAGCTGTACCAGCGGATCATGCAGTCCCTGTGAAAGCATTGGGAGTTGCGAGCAGTCGGCAGTGTGAGAAACATCGGCACCAACACGAGAGATGATCGCTGTAGCAGTGCTGCTGTAGAAGCATTACTTCATTTTGACTTCTAATCTCTGAACTGGGGCTGAGCGTGTGCTAAGGCGAGTTGCCAGCAGCCGGCTGTGTGAGAAAGAATGCCAACACGAGAGATTTATGCTACATCGCTGCTGTTGATATCAGAAGTGTCTAAACCTGGTATCATGTCTCAATGCACGGCTAAGCTGGCGTCGAGGGCAATTTAAACTGCAACCGTTGACCAATGATCCTCATCTATCCAGTGGTAATGTTGGCACTTGAAACATCAGCTGCTGGTAGACCTGGCAGGACCTTGTCTAATAGACCTATAGGCTATAGGTTTTAATTTGCAATCCAAATTGCAACCGTACTTGGTGCCCGGCAGACGAGCTGGCCGGCGCCGATATCTTGTTGCGCATCAATATTCTTCTCGCGATTCCTGATAGGTCGCGGCGCGAAGCAACCACAGTTGAGGGAACTTTCTGAGCTGAGTGCGCTTGTCGAGATTGGTCTTGCAGAACGCTGCCGTGCTTTAAGATTGTTTTGTAGAAGGCCATGCCATGGTGCAATGATTGCAATGGGACGAGCAGCACGTGCGCAGCATCCTGCAGAAACTCACTGCTTTGGCAGGTAACATTTAAGCGGTTTGAGGAGTCAGGCTTCCTCAAGGCGATTTCCCAACCCATCTTGGTCGGACATAGGTAGAAATTATCACACGGTTGCCGCAAGTTTTTGAACATTTGTGGCCAGCCCATTGTCCCAGGGCCACCACAAAACTCAATCCAATACCCCCCCCCCCCCAGCCGTAAACACACTGTGCCGCAATAAGGTTCAACAACTAGAGCACGAAACGCACACAAAACGCACGCCACTGTGATTGTTAAGCCCGCAATCCAGGACATTCCCGCCTTGATAGCAACTGCTCGACTAGTACTCGTCGTCTTCGTCATGCCAGAACCAGCAGCGCTCGGGGCCGTTAGGGCAGTCGTACAACGAGTCCGAGTGCCAGCAGCGAGTGCGCGACACCAGACGACCACCACGCCACGGACGCCGGCGGGCGGGACGCAGCATCAGCGGCACGACCGGAACAGCCGGCTGCACGACCTCGGGCTCCTCCTCGGGTACTGCAAACAGCGGACATCCGCATCCTGGAGTGCCGTGAACATTATCCGCGGTCGGGATCGCGCTCCGGTACTGCTTGCCGCACGCGTAGCAGAAGTCCACACCGCAGCGGCAGCGCATGTGATTGCAACCCTCCGTGCGCTCAACCACATGACCGCAACCGGGGGCCGGGCAGCGCTTCCACTGCTGGGCTGCTGCCATCCGTAGCATTGCGGCATCTTCCACGGAACGTAGTTCCGGTGGCAGCAATTGGAACTGCTGGCATGTCATTCCCTGCACAAGCCACAGACTCATTTGATCAGTAGAAAAGTTAACACTGTAACAACACCAGGATGATTGAGAAGCCCAGCAGGGAACTTAACTGTTGCAAGTTAAGGCAAATACACATCAGTAAGTCCTCTGTATAACTGTTGACAAACACCAATCCCACAGGTAACTAGTAGCTTAGGCAAGGACCCGAGCTCAATGTCAGGCATCCCTGTGGACGTCAAGCTAGTACCCACACTGACTGCCAGCGCAATGCAGGCCAGTAACTGCACCAGATTCCAGCCTGGAAGGTCCCATTGTCTCAAATGGGGATGCATTTGTTTGGGTTTATGTGTTGAACCCTTCATAACGCATGCTAATCGTTCAATAAATCAATGACATATGAATGATTGAATGAGCTCCGCATACCGCTTTCAAGAGAGCGCTAGTGTAGGTCAAGGGAGGGTAATGTGTGTGTCGGGGGGACTTCACATCCCCTACCGTCAATGACATATGACAACCCGAAGCCAACGGCTGTTCTCGGATCTCAAGCTCACCGTATGCCATCCAGCAATCCCACAGCTGAGGCAGAACACTCTGTTACATGACGGACATTCAAATGGCCCATCCTGGCCCTGGTTGCCCTGTAACTCGTCTTCCTCTGGCCTCTCAAGCAAACATGAGCAGTCTTTGTAAGGGCAGTAGACACGCAGGGAGGCCTCGATGGAGTTCTCCATCACCAACATGTCATAAACCTGTGGCAGAAGGGCAAGCCACAGCATCATCGCAACACGTAGGCGCTAGCGCCGACAAGCATGGTAAGACCTGCCAAGCTTCATGTGGAAGGGCAGTAGACACGCAATGATGCATCAATGGAGTTCTCCATAACCAACATGTCATAAACATGTGGCAGAAGGGCAAGCCGCAGCGTTATTGCGCAACACGTAGGCGCTAGCGCCAACAACTAGAATCTGATGTAGACTGCTTGACTGCCCATGTTGTAGGTACCACAGCCTGCAAGTTTGACGGTAGCACTGCTTCGAGTCAAACGTCGAAGTCAAACCTTGTATTCAATACTGCCAGCATACAGACAGAAGGAGACTGTCTTCTTCCGGAGTCCACAGAATTTGTAGACCAAGCGTCTGTGTTGGACGCACGCGATGTTACTGCTGCTATCAAATCCTGATAGCATCCATGACAGCAAAGCCGCGCATGATAGCAGCCAACAGAAGCAGTACTACTATTATTCCGCTACCGAGTTCAGCCAGCGAGTTTAGGACATTTCTTGCATGATCATATCATACAAGGCACCGCAACTTGTGATGATCCCCGACAATATGCCATTTGCCGTGGAGGCTACCTTGTCGACGATGAAAGTATCCACCAGTAACACTAATAATACCTTGCCTCTCATATCATGCCATGCACAAAAGCAGCCCCTAGGATGCAACGTTTGAAGCAGACTGCAGCCTATGAGACTGCTGTAGTTGTCGCTGCAGTTAAGCAGGCTATCTGCAACCCCAATGCAGGCTTGACTAGTCAGCACTCTACTTTTATCGAAAGAGAGAGAGAAGAAGTTACAGTGGATACCTCACCATCCAGAATGGTACTCTCCACACCCGATAGGAAGCCGAATGAACCAACAAAGAACAAGACCAGATGAAACTCCGCCAAGCAACTGTTGAACACGGGGGGGGGGGGGGGGGGGGGGCCAGCGGGCTCCCCCCCGCGCGCTCCTTTTGTTTGTTTTGGGAAAGTTGCCCCCCCCCATTGTCCCTCACAGACAAGCACAAAAAAAGAAGGAATAGT
>NSMO01014496.1:0-20244 GCA_002588565.1 Coelastrella sp. UTEX B 3026 | reverse complement strand
CAACGCGCTGTAAACAGTGGGGCTGACCCAAGATACACGAGAATGGCTGCTGGTGTGGGTGTCACCACGGTGTTTGCCAATGCACAGAACAACGAAGCAGTAAGTATGACCGAGAGCTGCAGCTGCCTATCAGCATGTTAGGTGGCTAGGCTCATGCACAAACTGATTATGACCCTCGCTCAGTTATTGCAGCCTTGTTTCAGATGCAGTGGACAAGTCTATGGTGTTCAACGCACAGACATTGAGCATCATGCACAGTGTATTATCTGTTGACAAACGTCCGACAGTCCATGCATTGTATGGCTTGCATAGCAACACTGGCTACATCTCTCTCTAGTGCCAGCAAATCTGTTCACCCAGGTATGCAAAGCGCGAGCCGATGACTGAAAATCTAACCTGCCATCCTGCAATCATTTTGTTTGCTGCAGCTGTTTGACCAAGTAGAATACACCGCAAGAAACGGCAGGAAGCTCCTGCAAAGTGGCCCAACCGGCACAGGCACCCTCAGGAGTGAGCTCGCCACAGCTGATTCCATCCACCGCGCTGTTTCAAGTGGTGCAACCCTGGGTGCCACCAGGGCTGCTGCTGGTGTGGGCAGCAACACCGTGTTTGCTAACACACAGGGGTCTTCCGGGGTGAGTTTTGCTGTGTAGCTTACCACTGCGCTTATCACCAGTACCAGAACGGCAGCACAGCTCGGCACACAGCTTTCCAACAGTGGACCTGTCTGACAGATGTGCATTGAGCACTGATCAGGGTGTCTCTTGGAATGCTGCATACTGGTGCCTGTCAGCAGGATACTCAGCATGGTCTGTTGCGCATGCTGCTTGACAAACCGAGTACTAGCATTGCACGACCTTTGCTGTGGGCATAACCGTTATGAGTCAGAGCATGCTAGGACACATAAGACACATAGTCATAATAGGGATCCTACCACACTCATCAGCTGGTTTAGTGTCCTGCTGGTTGAGCTGACAAGTCTGCTAGAATCCCCACACCCATCATGCAACGTAATACTGCTTGATGCCACATTCTGTCTCCTGCTGTGCACTTCTGCATCTTGTTTGCTGTCATGAACAGCGACTCATGTTGCTCATGCTGTGATGAGCTGGCAACATCAACAGCTGCTGAACTTTGCACTGCTAGACACCTCTGCGGTATTCAAAGCCCCTCACAGATAGTACCTGCACCTGTGCCTCATGTGGTGTTGCTTGCAGTTGTTTGACCAGGTAGAGAACAACAGCAGACAGGGCTAGAAGTGACAAAACCCTGTTGATGAGCACAACTCAACATGAGTCAACATGTGCCAGCATGATCTGGGCCTTGGATACTAAACCCCGTTCGCAGCTGCCTCGGTGTTATCAACTGCCCGAGGTTAGAAGTACACTGTGCAGGCAGGTAAAGCATGCAAGGGCTTGCTAGGCTTCATTGAGTGAAAGTGAAGGCTTCATTGAAGGGTTTAGCCTGGCCTTGGCTACTGCAGAACACTCAGCACATGGTGAACTGGTGGCAGTTGACCTAATGCAGCAGCGCTGATTGAACCTCCAATGCATGGCAGTGGTGCCACACCGCTAGGGCGTATTTTACACTTTAACAGTGATTATTACTGCAGTGATCTATTACTGTGCACTTTGGCAGTGATTTATATCCATGGCTGGTGTCATTTCTGCTGTCAGCTGTCGTCTGTCATATGGTTCTGAGTGATTTGATTGTGGAAATCTGGGTTGTCATGTTTCATTGAGATGTTACAGGCATCTCCTGTTTGTCTGTGCAGCCAATGCAGCCTTCTGCTATTGCTTGCTGCTTGACCTATTATGGCTTGTGATGGCTTTTGACGGCTGAAAGACCCCCAACAGTAGCTGTGACGTTTGTGACTTTCACCTCATCACTTATTACTATTCCAAATAGTCACCATTGTGGTTGCTCATACTTTGATTACCATTGGCACGTGCACATACATGCCATCTGGCATGTGCTTGGTCGTGGCTTGTTTCCTTGTAGCAGCATTTTACCACACACTGTGTGGCACTTGGTAGCCTCATACATGCCCTGCATTGTAGGGTCTGATTTCATGACACCGCAAAGCTGCGGCTTTAGCTGTGCGGATACTTGAGCAGTTTTGAAGTTTTGTCGCTGCGGCCAGGTGGCCAGCAAAAGTTTTGAGAGGTGGAAGTAGTGCTTTTTCACAATTAGAATTCCAGTCAACTGTGTGCTCTGCATAAGAGTGAAGTTTTGGCTGAGCATGCCATCTAGCGGCCAGTAGGCCAACTGGCTGACTATTTCATGCCATTTGCTATATATGGACTTCTTTTCTTAGACCTTCTTTTGCAGATGCCAAATGCTTGTGACCTGGAGTCACTAAGATCTGATTTGACAATGAATAAATCAATTGCTGGTGATAAATCATGTCACGTTTCATGTTTGTTGATAATCTGGGGTGATGTGCAGTGCCCTAAGTGTGTCGTGTCCATTCTACACCGCGCAGTGCAGGTTGGTCATTCCTGTGTGTGCCGTGTTGTGAATTCACTGGAGCAGCGCGCTGCTGCTCCCTTGTTGTGTGTGTTCACTCTGCTGGTGCATGCAGTGGTTTTGTTGCAGCACGCGTCAGGCCGCCAAATCCTCCGTGCAGACTGTGTGTGCTACACGGGATACCATTTGCAGGCTGAGTATGGCTGGCTTGCCCACATCACACGTCTCTGATGCGTGTATGTGCATGTAGCATGTACCACATGCACTATGTACCATAGTGTTTTTGCTGTGTGATTTCATGCAGCAGGCCGCTACAGAAGGCACTCAGACATCTCGTCTTTGCTGTCCAGCTGCACATGATGTGTTGCTGCTGTAGGATGTTGTCACTGTCCGTGCATAGCATGCTGGTTGCGCATGCAGCTTGATGTGTGACAGCCTACATGATACGTAATCTCAATGCAAGTTGCACCGTGCTTGTCTCGGCTTTAGATGCGTACTGACAGTCTACAACTGTGCCTGACGTAGGCCCGCCTGCCTTCTTATGATAGGTGACAAGACTCTGCAGCGGCGCATCGGTTGGCATGCGTTGCGCACGAAGCATACAGCGTGCTTGACCACCCGGCAACCATATAGTGCACTATATAGTGCACTCCGGCTGCCTCGATAGGCAGCCTGCACTCCGAGGTTCCAGCTGCTGAAGGCGGCCTTGGAGGCGCTTGTCGTACACCTTCATGCCGCCAATTGCTCACCGTGCCGATGCTATCGTTGACGATGCAGGTAGCCAGGCAGGAACGTGGCCAACGCGCAGCGTGTACGAATGTCGAACAACGGTTGCACGCACGTTGGCCACATAGATGCTGCTGCAGTTCATGATAAGTCCTACAGGCATGTGGGTGGTACAGAGGTGTTCAAGAAGCTTTATCGTCTGAAGGCGTCGACTAGCGAAGCAGGCAGTACCATGCTGACTCACACACGGGACGTGCCGCGTCCGTGTTACGCGATGCTCAGACAGCCAGTCCCAGCTGGACTGTATTTCACTTCAGCCAGTTAAGAGCGAGTTAGTATTTGTCGAATGTTCGGTCAGGGAGCATTACTGTAGCAGCAGGTCCTTGTACAGTTCATAGAGACGTCGTCAGTTGACTATACTATCCTACACACTGCCTCGACGCAAATGGCCATGAAAAACGCACTCCTAGTAATATTTACAGTTGCTTTATGCATGGCAGGCTGCAATGCAGCTCATGGTGAGCTTCCCGCAGGCAGGTTCCTAGCTTTCAAGTCATCAGGCAATGGCATCATATACGCTTCGAAGCTGTTGCGTAACGGCACAAGCCCGTTTACAGTAGATGTCTATCATCCGTCAGCACAGCAAGCCAGCTGCTGCGCACGTCGCTTGCGAGCTGCAAGAGCTGACTTGCAGGGCTTCTGTCGCAGGTGGCACATCCCGAAGGCTTTTGAAGGAGACGGATGGCCTGTTCAGTCATGTAAGTGCCTCAAGGAAGCCTGAGAAGCTGTATTACGGGCATATCATGATCATGCACTTCAAACTGGTTGCACAGTTGCCACTTAGCACCTTCTTGACTGTTGACTGCACTGCACTTGGCAGAGGCCAGTCTGCTCACTTATCCACACAACTGCACAACCATGATTGGGTGAACCCTTTGTGACAACCCGATTCTTCATTCAGGTTGACTTGGTGGCAGGCAACATCAGAAGTCTGTTGCAAGGAGGTGGTGGCAATGGCGGCCGTGGCTGGCAAGCAGACATCAACACCCTGAGGAGTGAGCTGGCCACTGCTGATGCCATCCACCGTGCAGTCAACAGTGGTGCAAACCCAGCCGCTGTGAAACGGGCTGCTGGTGTGGGTGTCACCACAGTCTTTGCCAATGCACAAGGCAGCCAGGCAGTAAGTTTGCCCAACTTGAGTCTCCACCGCACGCCAGCAAACCTGCATTAGTAAGGCTGCTTCTGGCAGTGACCTTCACATGTCTGGCATCGTCAGGATATTAAGCCAACATTCATGACCAGTCACTGTCTAGGCTGCTGCATTGTTGCATATGCAGCTTTCTGCACTGCCTGGCATCATCAAGAGTTGGCACTGGAATGACTGCATCTAGATCCATCATGCAATGCCAAACCCATTGCCAAATTCAACCCAACCAAACGAGCTTTGCTTCTGTCTTTGCAGTTGTTTGATTTTGTTGAGTATATAGCAAGAAATGGCAGAAAACTCCTGCAAGAGGGCCCACCCGGCACCAGCAACCTCAGGAGTGAGATGGCTACTGCTGATGCCATACACCGTGCTGTTGACAGCGGTGCTTCACTAGGTGCCACACGAGCTGCTGCTGGTGTGGGGGACCAGACAGTGTTCGCTAATGCACAAGGATCTTCAGGGGTGAGCATGTGCAAGCTGAGCACCAAGCAATGCCTCCTTGAGCATGTAAATGCAAAGCTTTTTGCGATTGGTGCTGAGAGATGTAAGCCGATGTTGACTGACACAGACTGCTGATTGGCTGATGCAGAGTCCTTAGCTAGTGAGGGCATTCTCTGTGCAGAAGTGAATGTATCACAGGTTGTAGTGCTGCCTTGTGCGACAGCTGGTTACTGCTACGCACTGTTACTCCACCACACAAGTTTACAATGAGTCAACTGGCACACAACATCACTTATGGGCTGTGCTGCTGCTGACAGGTGTTTGATCAAGTGGAGTACACCAACAGAAATGGCAAGAAGTGATTCAAATGATGTGTAGGAACTGGTCCAATATGCGCTGTGAAGCCCTGGCAATGGTGCGCATGCGGAATTGCATACCAACGCACTGAGTCTTGCAGCGGCTGAGTGTAAAGCTGCCCATCGGAAGGGCGTACTATTTGCATGCGATCAGGTATGCTGTGTTTGATATGTCATCCCCTTGAGAGACGTCTTGTTGATTTGAATCATCCATGATGGCCCTGTTGGCCATGACATGATGCAACTGCAAAAGTTGCAGAATAGTGATTGATTTGATGCATGCATCTTTGTGCTGAGCAGGCGACTGGCACAAGTTTTGGCATTTGATGTCCGCAACCTCTTGGTATACTCTGCATAAGAGTACTCTCATTAGTGAGTTCTAGATCACCTGTGTATTACACCTTTTCATTACTAGTGGTCGCCAGCATGACAGTGAGCTCCTTGGAGACAAATGTGGGCCAGTGGCTGAGTAGAAAGTGAATTGAATGAACAATTGAGCACAATGCATCATGCAAGATTTGTGTGAGATGTGCAGCCCTGGACGTAGCACATTTTGACGGCCTTGTGGCCCTGGCACTTTCTGTGAGTGTGTTTTTGGCATGATGATGTCGCATACGTGTTTTTTCGTCTCATTTGCTCATCCGTTTGCTGGCTTGGCAACGCGGTAAGCAAGGCTCTTACGCGGCCCGGGAGCTCTCTAGGACTTGGTTTATTGGCTTGAACTGCCGTGCAAATGTGTGCGAGTTTCAAAACCAGCCAGCCGGTAATGTGGTGATGATGCAGCTGCAGAAGTTGCACAGTCATAGTCAACTTGTTGCATGTAGTACTGTGTTGAGCAACTGGGTGGCTCAAGTTTTTGATGTGTTCGATGTCCAACACCCCACTAGTGTGCTCTGAATAAGAGTGAAAAGGCGGAGTAAGAGGGCACAGGGAACTGTGGTCTTGGATGAAACCCCACCAATTTTTACTGCTATTGGCATGCCCCTTGGAGGCTGTTTTTTGGATGATGTTCGGATGGTGATTGGAGTTTTTGGATGGTGATCTGATGGGATTGAACTCTTGACCATTGCATGTGTCTGCGCGTGCTGATGAGCCCGTGGCTGCACATGACATGTAAAAGTAACGGAGCCAATGCAACAAGATAGATGCGCTGGCACAGCTGCAGTGCCATGCACATGTGTTGCGTGAGACGGCCTTGTGGCCCTGGCGTTTTTTGTGCATGCCTTAAAAGCATGGTGACAGACAGGATGCGAACCTCTGACTTCGCAACTGATCATGAGGCTTGTTTATTGACAGTCAGTTGTAGGAGCGTTTGTGCAAGTTGTCGGTTGGGGCAGATATGCAGGACTTCATCTGCACAGCAGTCAATAGCAGCACAGTCTATGGCCTAATTGCTAGTACGCTTGGCTGCCAAATGTGAACGCGGTTGCTTACAACACCCAGCCGCGGTGACGGATTGAGAGCCTTGAGGTCCTTATAAGCGAGGCAATGCGAGCAACAGATACCTCAGGGCAAATGCAACGTATGCGTTGAACCATACACGACGATTACGGTTAGTTTGAGTGTCGGAGCCTCCGACAACACGACGACGTCGGACGTCGTCGTTGTGTAAACTCGGTTGCAGTGGGCTGGCAGATCCAGTTCAATATCATTATCACTATGATAGTGCCAATAGACTGGCCTTCCTTCATCCGAAGTCTGGGAGCTTCTCCCGCCGACGGGTCGACCTACGGCGGGTGCGGCGACAGACCTGGCTAGTGACGATGATTCGGATCCCAACCAGACGGCATAGCGTATCAGGCTGCCACTGTCAGCTGCCAAAGCTGCAGTACACAGGCTTTTTGTGGTTAACCTTGATGTCCTTTTCCTGGAGTTTGTCCCCGGCAACAGTCCGTACGCCGCGCCCAGGCGAGTCGGTCGGTTTCGGAACCGGCAGTTCCACCGACCCGAGGACCGCTGACACACGTCCTTGGCGAAGGCAGAGATATTTATAGCGATCAGTTATCAGAACGCATTCGCTCATGTCATATATGCACGACGCAAACGTTTGCGTGAACGTAGTCAAGATGATCAAGTCTCGCTTCGGGATAGCTTGTCCGCCTGATCGGGGTCGGAGCTGCAGCATGGAAGCTCGAAGGAGTCCTGTCGACACCAGCGGTTACACCATCTTCAACAAGCACAACGATCATGCAGGGGTGCGTGAAAACCCATACTGCGTGCGGATTGATGAGGTCCTTCATTTATACAGCCCATGCTGTTTGATGTAGGCAATCACAGCATCCGGCACAAGATACCTCACAGGTTGATCATCAGCCAGCAGCTGCCTGACCCTCGTACTGCTAACAAAGTTCGGAACCGGCTCCTCCACCACTATGATGTTATTTCTGTACTGATGTAACAAACTGCCAGGCTGTTCTAACAACTGCTGCATATCCGTGCCTTCACGACAGATACACACGATGCCATAGTCTCGCAGAATAACATCGGGGTCTTTCCAAACCCCGGGTTGGGCTATAGTGGCCAGAAGATCAGCACCACAGAGCAGCATAACACTTGGTGCTTGCTGCTGAGGGTTTGCAACTGCGGTTGGAGTGCCGCTGCTGGGTGGAGTACGCATGCTGCTGCTGCTGCTGCTGGCCCCTCTACTGCTGTCATCTGGTGCGCCTGGGATCCCACATTCTGCAGATTTGGAGTTGTAACGGCTTGTCGGCGCTGCTGCTGCTGCTTTGAGGCCTGCTGCAAGTACTGTATCCTGCTGCTGCTGTGTACTGCTGCTGCTGCTACCGCTGCTGCTGCCGTCTGCTTGCTGTATATACGATGTCAGGGAATCTGCGACATGCCTCAAAACCTGCAGCAGATCACGGTTGCAAAGTCAGTCTTACAATATCAGCAGCAGCTACTAGAAGAAGTATTCGCAGCATTACAAAAAAAGTAGCAACTGGCCAATTCATCGTAACAGCCATTCATGAGACCTGATCAAACAGTGACAGCAACACAAGCAAACCACCAGCCCATCAAACGATGAAGATGAACTAAGATAATGCACACAGGGCATGGCAGCGTCAGCTGAACAAGCACATGTGGTTATTTGGGCCGCACCCACAACAATAGACCGGCAAGCATTCGCTGCATCTGCTGCATCTTCTGCATCAGCGAACTGTCTGATGTTGAACGTCCTGTTTGGGATCTTGGCACCTACTTACCTAACGCACAAGCCATAAACACACGGATTCAACAAACCAGCTGAAGCCAAACAAGCATCCATTAGGTGAGAACATACAAGCATGCATCAGGTAGTACATGTGCTGTTTGCAAAGACAACAGTGTTGGTCCACAATGCACCTGAGTCCCGTCCAGAGCTGCACGCACCTGCAGTGTCCTTGTATATCCTGGCTGTGCTGCCTCCCAGGCGCTGACCATCACATTGGATGTGTCTGCTGCTGCCAATTGGCACATCTGTAGCCTGTGGTGTACTGGTGCAAGACCTTTCTTGCCGTATGCATCAGCCACAGGGGACATGTAGCAGCCCCAAACATCGTAGCCTTTCTGTGGCACCAACACCACCACCAGCAGCAGCAGCAGCAGCAGCAGCAGCACAGTGAGTACCACAGCAACAGCAACGGCATCACCACCAATCACAGTAGGCTGATGGAAGCAGGGATGTATGAACGCAAACTTTCAGCACTGCTTCAGGAGACATCGAGCAGACCGCAAGATGCCTGTCTCTGATGTGTCAGGATCAAGGTGCAGTCAACTCTCAGAAGCTATCCAGTGTTTCTGACTGCTGCAATGTGCCAGGCTAGCCGTTTCAGCTGGTGCAACCACGCTGCTCGGCCTGCTGCGAGTACTAAGAGATACTCTCAGCTCGCAGAGCCTCTGTCAGCCACTTGCGCAGCAGCGGCAAGGCATCCTTGTTACGCTTTGGCCGCAGCTGCTGCAACCAAAACTGGCACATTGCAGCAAGGAAGCCTCCAGCACAGCCGCCGCACCTGTGCCAGTGCTGCTGATGCCAAGTCAAACATCCTCAGGTGCATTACTGTGGGTGGGTTGAAACTGCCACAGCTGAGCAGGACTGTTGGGGTCCGGGGTGCTGAAACATCTTGATGACAGGCCAGATTGTCAGTGGGGAGGACATCAGAGCTTGCTGGAGCATCTGCATGAGTAAGCAGACTTAGAGTTGTACGATATGTGGTGTCTACGTGTTAAATAATAGAATACAGCCAAATTCGTGTCTGCATGACGCGCCCAGCCAGGTTGGGCCTGTTTCCCGCCCGGAAGCAACAGGCGATAACTGTAGAAGCGGCATGTTGTATTCGGTGTAGCCTTATGAACAGAATAGCGGGTTTGTACTGTACAGTGTGTACAACAACAGGCTGCCCCCACCAGCAGCAGGACAACGTCTGGTTGAGGGCATACCATAGGTACAAGCAGTAGTAACCAGCAGCTGCTACAGCTGCTTTGCTAGCAGCGGGTTTAGACCACCCATGCACACGTTTGCGTATCGCGATGGGAGGTGGTAACCTACCAGCTGCTGCTTGTACACCGAATGCACCCGCGGCGGCACCTGCTACGCCCAGCATTAGGCGATACTGTCGGAACGACCTGTTGCAGTCAGCCAGCCAGCAGCTGATGGTGAATGTCTGTTGCAGCCAGCCAGCCAGCAGCCACACAGCAGCAAACACATTACTTACTTTTGGCGGTCTCCAGAGCCACACGCTTTAGCAAGACCGGCATACACCTTGCCCAGCGCTGATTTGAACATCTTGTCCTATTGTTGAGCTGATGGCTGATGTACTGGGCCTGAAAGTCGTCATGCGTACATTAATATGCTACCACAATGCAAGTAGGGCTTGTGAGCAGCCGAAGATACAGACATGGTCCGAGTCAGAGTGTCCAAAGTGTCTTGAGGGTCTAGGACCTAACGCAGCAGCCATTAAATGCATATAAGTTTTTAGTATAACATAATTAGTGCCTATCCAGCCTTGAGCGCGCTGTAGAACTGCCTGCTGTTGGCCCTTGTTCCGCGCCAAGTGATCCACGCTGCTGCTTGCAGCGGTTCCCACTGCTAGGATGCTACGCTTCACGCGAATGTCCAACATACCTCAATTGTGATCATGTGTCCAGTGTAGCATGGCAGCGCTGCTATTACCTGTAGATGAAGCAACTCAGCCTGCAACAGCAGCTGCACCTGAGGACCCCCCAGGTGCAGACCCATCACAAAAGCTCAGCGACGACGACCGTGCATCGTACGAGCTTCTAGACCTCAACCATGACTGGGAAGACCACCTGTCAGACGATGAGCACATCGTATCTATTGATGAACTCGTTCAGCAGTTGGTGAGTCCTACCCATGATACCCCAGGTTTCCAGTGGTATCTGTCACCAATTGCATCGGCTCAGACACTTGCATTCCCTTCAACGACCGCACAGGTATAGTGATGCACCGCCATAGCGCAAACGGCAGGCGACATTCTGGCATTGCCTGTGATGCAGGTTGCAGCCGATGATGCCACCACAGCCATAAACTGCCTAGACCAAATCACACGCTCGCACTACAGCATAGTCGGATGTGACACGTGGCATCAGCTACTGCACCTCCTCCCAGTCCTCCTCAGCTCTGCAGCAGCTACTGTAGTCCCCTACAGCAGCATTACTGCTCACCACAGCAAGCCAGACAACAGCAGCAACGTCCATGCTGATGCCCCCGGCGGCGGCCGCACAGCAGTAACCAGCTTAGCAACAGCAGCAGAGCAGCTACTGCTACAAAAGCTAGCCCCTGAGGTCTTAGACTGCAGCCCTGAGCCCTTGGCTGAGCTGCTGATAGCATTTTTCTCCGCTTACTGCAGCAGATGCAGCACTACTGGTCACGCAGCTGGACATGCAGACGACGGCAGTCAAGTTACACCACATGCCGCTGTCGCCAGGATCAACAAGAATAGTGAAGCTGATGCTTTAGTGGCGAATGCGCATCATCAGCAGCAGCTGGAGGGCAGCGGCATGAGCAGCAGTACTACTGCAAACCCACATCCCAAGCAGTACATCATTTTGCCAGCCAGCGCAGTGCAGCTGATAGCTGTAGGTTTACACAAGATAGCACGCCAGTGGCATTTCCTTGGTGACAATCTATCAGCTCAGCTGAGTGCTGCAGTAGTCAGTCTGCTGCTAGAGCCTCTGCAGCTGCTGCTGATGCTGCATGTAGACAGCAGCAGAGCTGCAGGGGCTGGACAACAGCTTAGCCAGCCAACAGCACATCAGCAGGTGACAGACCCTCGGCAAACACAGCAGCAGATTCAGCAGGACTCTCCCATGAGAGTTGCTGCCCCCGGGTTGGTTGAACCCAGTGGTCACTCACAGCAGCAGCAGCAGCAGCAGCAGCACAGTGATGATCAGCAGTGCTGCTGCTTAGCTGAGCAAATACTGCTGGCAGATCCCTCTGTGAGTTGGCTGCATAGAATGAATGCAAGCAGCATTAGTGGCAGACCCCTCAGGAGAGCCATGGCTAACGCGGCTCTCACGCAGCAGCTGCTACTGTGGCTGGCTCAGACGCCCAGTAGCAGTACCCAGTGGACTGCTAGCGAAGCAGATGGTTTGCGAATGCAGCAGTTGATGACTAACGAGCAGGATGTCGCAGCAGATGAAGGCAATGTGAGTGTTATGCAGCACAGCAGCAGCAACCCAATGCAGGTGACACAGCAGCAAATGCATCATTGCTCGTGCATTGCTGAGCAGTTGGTGGCAACTTTGGTTGAGACTCGTGCTGGCAGGAAGCTGCTATCAGAATGTGACTGTGTTAGGAAGCCTGAGGCATGTACTGCTGGTGGTGATGGCAGCCGCAATATGCAAACTGCTGGGAGTGAACAGCGGTCTGGTGGTGGTGTGTTGGCTGTGGCAGTGCCACATTTGCAGCGGTTGACTGAGCATGTGCATCAGCAAGGGCCAGATAATCCTACTGATGCAGCTGCAGCTGCAGTTAAAGAGGCTGCTGTGCGAGCCTTAGAAGCAATGCAGCAGCAGCAGCAAGAAGAGCAAGATCACTAATGTTGCTGGCAGCAGCAGACTGCACACAAAAGACCCCTGGCTAGCGCGCTAGTAGCGCTGCTGATCGCTGGTGCTGCTGTTCAAACTGTCCCCTTGGTATTTGATTCATAAAATGATGCTGAGCCGCTCATCAATTAGATTCCCAAAGGCCTTGCGGCCGGTAACAAGTGATTCTTTTTCTTCTTCTTCTTCATTTATAAAGTATGTTGCTGCTAGCACACTGCCATGCAAGCCATTCAGTAGCCCCAAAGGCGGACATGAACCTTGGTTGAGGATTGCGATTCAAGTGCAAGCAGTGCACTGACACCTGAGTGAGCTGGACACGTTCAAGTTACTGTCATTAACATCTCACTGTGCACTGGTGATCAATCACCCAAAGTATGTATAGTATGCCAAGAAGGCGGCTGCAGATGTAGCACAGAAGGCCCATGGCCGTGATGAACACTTGTTTACCCTGGCTTACACTGCGACGCCTGTACCTCGATTTTGAAACTATGCATCAGCGCTCAGGATAAAGACAGCCGTCCACCAGACAGACACCATGGCGGCCACTCTCCATTGCAAGCCTTGACAGATGTACCCCAAAATGATGCCATCTTTGAAAGAGGAAAACAGCTGGGTACCATGGTACCTGGCCAGTACAAACCCCAGTGTTTTAAGCGGGAACCAGCTCACATCCAATGGTTTTGTGTGATGTATGGACCGGTGGATTCTTCAACTGCCGACGTGAACCAGCACACAATGCAAAACTGGCAGCACCATGGCCTGCTATAGACTGGAAACTTTGGCATATAGGGGCAAAAATGGATGTAATTAACCCATGCTCAGCAGCTGCTAGGCTATGGCGAACTGGTATGGATGATCAATAGCCCATGCTCAGCCGTGCAGGCTGGTAAGGGACTCAAAATTGAGGCAACAATCGAAGCCGCTACCAAACAAAAACGGTGCTCTGTGGCTAGAAGGCAAAACTGACACAGTGCTGTTATACTGTCTGCTTAGACCCCAAAACTGTCATACAGGGCTGTTGTCTGATTACACCAGTGCTATTGGGCTGACACACAGGTAGCAAACAAAACTGCAGAAGTAACGTACATCAATAGAGCTTATATGCAGGTACCATGTACTGTGCTAGGTCTCTGACAGTGCTAGATAATCTGCCTTGAATTATCAAGATTCATTGCCATTGGCCTCAGAGCCCAGAAACGATAGATATGTGGCTGCAATTGCTGCAGGGTCATGACACAAAGCACAGATGCATGTACAGAGTGGCTATCCCTGAGTTGCCAGGGTGTGATTGTAATACCACCAGCACAAAGCAGCTGTATGTGGGTTCCTGTTATGCAAGCAAGCAGACACGGGCAGGCCGCAGTTGCAGCAGTTGACATGCACAGCCCCAACAGGCACAAAATCATGCAAACAGGCACAATAAACATGCAAACAGGCACAAGCCTATGTTGCCATCCACCGAGCTGAAGTTGACCAACCCCTCATGAGGTTCCTTTACACTGCTGTAGACATGGTCCGGTATGAACAAGGAACCTGACAAGCGTTTCCTGCAAGCTATGCATAATACGGCACAGTGGAATACCAAAAGTATGCTTTGCATGCATGTAACATTAGTGCCAACACACAAATTGCCACATTTCACACAAATCGCAGTACACAGGACAAGGAACTGCCCAGAACATACTCCTGCGAAAGAGATGTGGGGTAGCAACCAACACACGCCTGGTAGAAAGCAACGCACTGCAGTGGAAAGCTCTCTCATCATGCACACACACAAAAGATCTACCATGAACTATGCAAAGTATATGCGACATTAATAGTGACAAAAGCTGTATAATATGTTGCACAACACAGCAGTGGAAACAAGCACCCCCACAACAGTGAGAAGCCTGACCAAGAATCAATAGCATTGCTGGCACAGGACATTCTACTTTGCAGTAGTAGTTGAACATCCAAACCGATCACAAACACAAAGCACTAGCAGTTTGCGCACTGCCAGGACACCTTGGGGATTGCCACAAGGCTGCGGCTGCTGCAGTGAATGTATACACACCTTTCAATAGATACTTTGCTCTTCAATGCTGCTTTGCTCACAAACAAAGGGTGTTATTGAGCAATACCCCTTGTCAGGACATGCTCTGTGAATTGAAGGTGAACTTTGCCGCAGTGGAAGACCGGCCCTATCTGAGAACACAACATGAGGTTTACGCACTAGTGGATATAATTCACACATCCAATGCACAGCCGCTGCAGTGGATACAGTGTTCATGCCTGCAGTAACGGTTCCCCCTGCACCAAGATGCATTGGAGTGGCTGAACCGCTACAGCCGTACCGCCACATGACAAAGCAGCATGCCATAACAGTACACACCTACTGATACTGGTGTCTACTAGAGGAAACTAAACCCCCTTGAGGCCTCCCAGCAGCCCATAAAGTGATGCAAAAAGTCATCCAAAGTCCCTTTGGGCGTTTCAACGTGCTGGCATGCTACACAATGGTCACATGGTCCCTTCTGCAGGCCCAAAGCTCACTGCCAACTTGAAATGAAGCATCTCCGCCAGTCTAAGCCTCTGCTGCTGTACCCTTCAACACCTAACTTGACCACTGCTAGTAAGGTACATACCTACAGCGTTCCATCGCCCATGACCCTCCTGAGATTGGCGTAGCGGCAACAACACATGGCTTCTAAGTGTCACCTATTCATGAAAAGCTTGTACACATTTGCTTTCTATTGCTCCATCACCTGCAATCCTTCTGAGCTTATCCAGCCTGGCCATGATATCAGCTTGCATCTGCTGATGGTACGCGGCTGATGCATCGGGGTTCTTACGGGTCAAGGCACTGAAGCGCACCTACAGCAGTGTGACACCAGCAGTAAGGCGCAGAGCCATCAGTCACAATGCCAGCAACCGCGAGAGGCAGGACACAAGGTTCCTATGCACCTCTGTTGCCACAAAACTTGCTCAAAATATTCACAAAGCATGCACTCCAGATGAAACGCCCAGACATTCACAGACCATTCCGTGTGCTCTGTTGACATCAGGCAGCATGCGAATGGCGGTGCTGTCCATAGCAAGACATACAGCCCGAAAGCAACAGCTGCTGTCATGTCTAAATGCGTATGTGGCCTTCCAAGAACTCACATGTGATGCTGATACAGGTAACCGTCGACTGAGGCTGATACCCTACAGCTGCACCGATGCCAAGGCCAGAAGCCAATGCCAATGCAAGTCAGGTTCTGGATGCATACCTGCCCTTGCAAATACTCCTCAAGCTGCCCTTTCTGCTTCTTGCTATCCAAACTCAGTTTGCCACGAGCCGGTGGAGCAACAAGCGCTGCTTCACTGCCATCACCCACTTGCTGCTGCTGCTGCTGGGGGGGTTTTGCTGGCGGGCTCCAGCGCCAGAGAGGCCAGTAACCAACATCTACTGCAGCACGAGCCTCTAAAGCTGAGCAGCCCATGCCTTTGCTGATACCCTGGTTGGACAAATGAGGCACAAATACACACCAATAAAATGTCAGTAACAGCCATATGTGTGCCATGTTACACGCATGTTACGGGACATAGGGCGCCTAACATGGCAAGATTGCTGTTTCAGGCACAGAATACGTGTGCGACTGCTGCCAACAGTCAAGGGCAATAGACTATCTTGACGCTGTGAGTATGTCAATACCTACATGCATGGTGCAAGGAGCATACGCCACGATGATGCTGACTCCTCTGTGAGCTTCTGCCTCTGTGAACGCCTTCACCACTTGTCTGTAGTCAGCCTCGAGGCACACAGAAGCTACATACACATCCTGCACAGTATCAGCAGCACAGGCACCAGCAGCACAGTAGGCTTGAGACCTACCAAACACCATGGATGGTACAAAGCGGATCATATGCCTGCACTTGCCATGTATGCATGACTGAATGAGCTCCACATACCAGGTTCAATAGAGCGCTAGTGTAAGTTGAGGGATAATAACATGTGTGTTGAGGTGACTCCACATTCCTAACCGTTTTGCCATGTACGGTGCCTGCCACATGGCTCAATACAAGCATGCAGAGCAACACATACAAGGAAAGCACAGCCAAGCAAGCAGTTGCTGCGGCAACTTCTCGTGGTCTGGAGCAATGCAGTCACAGAACATGAAGCCGCACTGCAGACATGACGGTACAATCCACCCAGAGTGCAGACACACAACAGCGCGAGCTGCTGCTGCTGTTGTCACCCCCCCCCCCCCCCGCCCCTCAAACACACAGCAACCAAAACCCTGTGTTATTGTCTGTTTGTTGGTCAAGGTCGCCGTTACCTGTCCATATGCATCCATCATCATCATGGCCAGATCTTTCTTACTCGTCTCCTTGCCTCCTGCTGCTAGGCTCACTACTGCACCTACAGGAGTAGCTTTGCTCTGCAGCAGCACCCCACAAGCAATGGCAGCATGATTAAGCTAGCCAGCAGACAGGTGCCTCATCAATTCAGCCCTCAAGTGACTGATACTTTGCAGTGAACTCTAGGCCATACAAGCACCAGCCGTAAACAGCTGAGACCCGCCAGCTACACCCGCATCAAGACGCATGCTGTGGTTGGTTGGTTATTAGGTCTCTATTGGCAGAAGGGCAATGACTGAAGCATTGCTGTGCCTGCAGATCCTTACCCGCTGTCCTCCTGTGTTGCTATAGCTCTCTGTATCTAGTACCAGTATGTTGACATCCTCTTTGCTAGCCACCACATGGTCCAGGCCAGCAAAGCCAATGTCGTATGCCCAACCATCGCCACCCTGCGCACAACATATACACATGAGTAAGATGTCTCCTCCGTATTTGTGGTTTGTAGTGCACACTACAGCAAACAATGCTGTGAAGCAGACTAGTCAATTGTGCAAAACCGATCTCAATACTAGTAGAGCATGCAGATTAACAAAGCATGTTCAAGAGTCATAGACAATAATACAGGCACCCTTCTGCCCCGTGTAACAGCCCAGCTGCTGTGACAGCAGCAAGGCGTCAGGCACCAGGTGTTGCAAGCAACCCTGACCCTCACCACGATCCATATGCTGGGCTTCTCCAGCAGGTCCACTCCCTCCTGCAACCGCTGCAGTACTGCTGGCGGTCCCGCTGCACCAGCTTCGGCCTCTAACACCGGCTGCAGCTGCTTCACTGCTTGATGACATAACAGGCCGTTGTCCATCACCTGTAGCACAGACTCACATGAATCAAACAACCATGACACCCTGCAATATGCGGCTCCGACTTGTATCGGACTGAAACAAACGCACAGGCTCACAGCACAGTGCCTGCATGCTGACCAAAACGTGCTCTTGCTGGTGAAGGGATGATTTGAAATGAACACAGCAACTACTTTACAACCAGCCTTCAAACCTTTAGTCTCAGTGTGCTTCCTGGACTATACAATGAAGACTCTTGAACACTGAACACGTGAGGCTGTCGATGGCCCACCTGCAGCCACTCCTCCAAGGCTGTCTTGAGCTGCTGACTGCCCTGGCTATCAGGGTCTGCCAGCAGCTCCCTCACTGCTGCTGCATAAGCCATACGGCGCTGCTTTAAGGCAAAGTGGATCCCCATGCCAAACTGGGCATTGTCTTCTAGCAAGCTGGTAGCCCAAGCAGGACCACGACCTTCTGGATTGACCTGTGATGCAGTAAGGAAGAATGCTGAAACAATGTAGTAGGTTTGAAACATGTCAGGAGATGACAGTGTGTAAGAGGTCATGACATCATGCAGGCGCATGGACTGCCAAACCCATGACTGAAATTGACACGGTTGAATATATCAATAGTGTTGCAGCCAGGGTAGCAGCTCCACATGCGGCTGGTTATGCATAAAACAGGTGACGTGGGCAAGTAAACAGAATTGGCAGTCAAGCAGCACAGCTTACCCGGCATGGCAGCAATAGCAATAACAACGGCATGCCCCGAGCTTAGTGGTACACTTACTGTGTAGGGGTTGTTGGGTGACCAGCCGCCCCACACGCTGCTACAACCACAGGCATTAGCAATGACCATTCGCTCCCCAAACAGCTGAGTCAGCAGTTTGACATATGCTGTCTCGCCACAGCCTTCACAAGCACCGCTGAACTCAAGCAGTGGCTGTTGAAACTGGCTGCCACGCACTGTGTTACGGTCAAACAGGAAGCCCCTGCAATTGCACAAGCAGTACAGTACAGCAAGGACAGCTAAGTCAGCTCACACAGAGCTGACAAACGCAAATGTCGCAACAGCCTTACGCCTTCGTAATTCCCCTGATTCAAGCAGCAACAGAAGCAAACAGCCACACACCCACACATCGACCAATGCCAACCATATCTGGTAGCCACATCAAGGCTCGACAGATCAACACACACCAACTGATGTGTGTTACACTGCCAAGTTAGTGTGCCTGGAAAGTGGTGCATTCAAGCAACTTTCGAGAGCGAGTGTCACTACCGAGTGTGGGCAACAGCTTGACCTGCTTCGAGGGTCCAAGGCCAGAATCTGATCTCAAAGATTTACCTGTCAGGCAAGCTCTTAGCAAAGTCCCAGTTGGCAGCTTGTACAGACAGGTCATCTGCAATAGGTACCATTGTCAGGGCGCCTTCAGGACATGCTGAGACACACAGAGAACAACCAGTACAGTCACAAGGCGACACCTGCAGGGAACCACATATTGCATAAACATTCACTACTTGCACTGATGAAGGACTTGCAGTAATAACACACCAGTGCATCTGAAAGATGTGAGCCTGGCATATGCAGATGCCAGAACGTGTACTACTGCTTTGAAATGCACACCTCAGCAGCATGCACAACTCCAATGAGAAGCATAACAGCATACCTGTTGACAACATGTGCGGTGCTACAGGCTTCTCTTTGCAATGCTACATTCAGTTGATTGACATACCTGCATCCTGTAAGTGTACTCTGTAGAACCGTCCTTATGCTTCACACCCCTCAGAGGCTTTGTTTCGTATCCTGCTGGCGCACCATCAGCAGCCGCAGCCAACTCCTCTGCGGTAGCAACTACAGGCCGTATAGCTGCATGAGGGCACACAAAGCTGCAGCTGTTGCATTCGGTGCAGTGCTCAGGGGTCCACTGAGGAATGTTGCTAGCTACTGTGCGCTGCTCCACACAGGTTGTGCCAGGGGGTAGCCAGCTCCTAGGCGCGAAGGCACTGCACATCACCAGCAGTTGCAGGAACAGAGCTGAGGTGGCCTGTAGCGGGTTAGCAGTCTGAAGTTTTATTGCCAAGTCACATGGCAGACAGTCAGTGTGAGCGACAGCACAACTCATGGTTGGCGAGCAATGCTTTGCAACAAACCAAATTCTTTGGAACAAGGCTTGCTGGCAGCCATCACTGACCCATGCACGCAACCAGCCCCTTCAGCACAAACACACGATACATAGGCCCAAACTGCTGCCACACCTGACAGGTAGCTTGTCTCCTTGCAGCTCTAGCACAGGCTTCATGACATCATCAACAAAGTGCCCAAGGCCAAGCTTCTCTGCTGCTGCACGCACAACAGGCTGCTGAGCTGCAGACAGCTTGCCGTTGCCCGCTACAGGATCTGCCACTGGTGCATCTGCAGTTCAATATCAAAGCCAAACAGTTGGAAGAAGTGAGCCATACATAAGATTGCGCCATCAAAGGTGTGAACACTTACTGACCTGAGGTTAATATCACTCAAAAGATCTTCCAAGTTGCTTTAGAGTGACGTTAAGAGACACAGTATATCCACCTTAGAGGGAGCCGGCCTGTGATCAGCTACGACCTGCATTACCTCACATGTTCTGATCTGGAGTGCGAAGGACTACCAAGGCAGCAAATGACGGCCAGATCCAAACATATGACAGCACTGTACCTGTTCCTGCCGTAGCCCACTCCTCTGGTATGTCGATCTTCACCACTGCAGACATTGCTGCATGTACTGCTGCATGGTTCTGTGCAACAACCTTTGCTCCCTGCTTGCTGTAAGTCTGAGCAATGGCTTCTTTGAGCATCGGTATTGCCTG
>NSMO01014495.1:0-20256 GCA_002588565.1 Coelastrella sp. UTEX B 3026 | reverse complement strand
GTCAAGAACTGCAACTGGGATTTTCATAATCAAGAACCGTGGACTGCTGCTGACTGCGTTCGTTGCTAACAGCAGCTCCAAGATGCTTGCACGTTGCGGGAATAAGGTACCTACCAGTCGTCAGCTGGATGGCAGCTGAAGAGACACTCGGGGGTTTGAAACAGCCCTGAGTCTATTCAGCGGCCGAGCTGTCGATCCAGCGAAACATGGGCATGCTTCAATGTAAAGCACGTCGTACAGTAGATACGGCTCAGTACTGCCGACGAGAACGGGGCTTGTACAATAAACACGCGCATCGCTGCAGACCGGCTTTCAAACCGTACAAGGCAACGTCCTTTGCGCAGATGGCATGTTACATTTAGTGTTTAATACTATTACAGGCCAGCTTGTAGCGTTCGGCAGCCAGTATGGCTCAAGCGCCAGAAGACTCACAAAGCCAAGGCGGGCATTGCTATGCTGCTGTGATAGAGAACCGAGCCAAAGAAGTGGGTATTGCCGTGTTAGACCTTTCAAGGCTAACCCTACAAGTCACTCAGGTGAGCAGACACACTGGACCCTTGGCTCCAGCAGCAGCATGTCCTGCTGATTGCCAGCTGATGCCACAGACAACAGCACAGCAGTCCCAGCTGCAGCTTGCCAGTGTGGCTGCTCACGTGCTGCTCTGCCTGGCCGCAGTTCATAGAGCCAGGCCGCTCGTACACGACCACACAGCTCTTGCTGGACGCCTGTCAGCCTAGGCAGCTGGTCATTGTAGGCAGTAGCCACCATGAAGTAGCAGGGGCAGCAGGTGTCAACCAGGTCACAGCAGAAGCCTGGGAGCAGGTACTGCTACCGAGGTCGGCTTTTGATGATACAAAGGGAATCCTTGCAGTACAAGAGCTCACAGGATGGAATGAGCAGGACAGCAGTAGCGGGCTGCAGGACGGTGCTCCTGCAGCTGGCAGGGCCCTACACAAGTCACACTACCTGGGGTTTGGGGCTGCAGGAGCTTTGCTGTACCATGTGAGGCGTAACCTGGGCATCATACTGACGCCCAGGTCTGTGCAGGTAGGGCTTTGCAGTGTCGATCTGGCTACTGCACAGCAAGGCTGGGTACACCCCACAACTCATCGCTGCTGTAGCCCTTTCCTTGGTTGTTTCTTACACTGCCGACAATCGTTGGGAATGCGCGCAGTGGTGCCCCGGCTCAGGCATACTGACTCAAACAACACAGCATGCGCCTGAGGTTGTACTGCCGAGCTGCTGCAACATGCACCTCACACATCTGTTGCTTGCAGGCTGAATTTGATGGTGTCAAGCACCACATGTCCATGGACAGAGATGTCATCATCAGCTTAGAGATCCTGGCACCCACCAAGTCTCGTCATGCACTACAGAAAGCCGTTGCGCAGAACATCAACAGCAGTACAACTGCAGTGATGGAGAAGCGAAGGCAGACTGGGCTGTCAGGCATGGCTGACCCTTATCACCCAACAGCACCTAGCAGACCGTTGCAGGACCATGCTGAAGAAGCACCCAGGTTCAGGAGGGGCCGCATGAGTGGCCGAGCACAGCAAGGCTTGCCTGTTATAAACTACAGGACTAACAGCCTGTATGGCTTCCTGAACCACACGACTACTGCTGCTGGAGCTAGGCTACTGAGGACAAATCTCCTGCAGCCACTGACGGATGTTACAACTCTGGAGCTGCGCTTAGATAGTTTACAGGTGTGCGGTAAGAGCAGTGCTGCACCACCTTGCAAGTGCCCCTAGACCAACAGCACAGCCTGCAGTCCTCGCACTCCAGCATAAGCCACCCGAAGTGGCTTAGAAATCTGGGTTGCAGTTGCCCATAACAGCAATTGAACCACGGATTCCTTGGTGGTTGCAGGAACTGCTGGAATCCCCGCACTTGACACTGGAGCTTACTTCACTGATGGAGACATTGCCCAAAAACCTGGACAAGGTGAGCAAACAAGGCTGCTTCTTCCTTTCCTGTCTGTTAATAGCCACTGCATGCCCTTAAATGTCGGTTCACACAGCTGTCCTTATACAAACAGTGTGTCACAGAGCCACTCTTGCTGTCTAGGCTGAAAGGGCAGCAACTCAGCTTTGCTAACAGCACGTGTCTGCAATTGGGTCATCATCTGACAGGATGCCTGCCACGCACGTCAGACAAACAAGCATGCTTTTTTCAACTGCCAATGCTTGCTGGCCATGTCTGTTCTCTGTGTGTTGTAGGTTTGCAGCAACTTAGCAGTACAGCCCCAGAGTGCAACGTCAACCAGGGACCCATCTACACGCCTGGGCCGCCTGGTGTCATCTGTCATTCTCCTGCGTGATGTGCTGCGGTGTTTGCCTGTCATGGCTGACAGCATGGCATGGGTTGACAGTGACCTGCTCAAGGTAGCGGATGCCTGAACTTGGCGTCTCTTACTACACTTGCACCAAGGAGCTGCCAGCCGGGCATGCTCATCAGACATTGCCTGCGGGTATCCAGCAGGGGCTGCACGCCAGCCAAGTGCTGGCAGCTAGCCAGCATACAGCACGTGAATTGAGCTAGTAGCATCCATGCAGTACAGTATGTGCACCAGTTGTCATTCCGGCTGAACTTGCCACTCAGGGCTGGGCATGTGTCAATGTTAACCTGAAGACTTCTTCTCCAAGGAGCTGAATAATGATGACACCCACATGTCTTTTCTGCCGCTGTGCAGGCAATCAAAGCAACCCTGGCTCATGAAGACTTGCAGAAGCTGTTGCAGGAAATCGAAGCAGCGCTCGATGATGATGCTCAGGTACGCAAGGTCTTCATCATGTCATACCACTAGCTGCACCCCTCCCAGCCCATCTGCTGCAAACAGCAGCAGTGCTCATACTGCATACTGAGATACCCTCAGCAACAAGAGAGCTTGTGAGAAGTCGCAGAGCGATTCCCTCAGTTGGTCACTGAGGGAGCAGTTACCTGCAGTGCCTTAGTGCACACTCTGCAGCACGCTTTATTCCTGCGATTTACACAGTGCTGCCAATTCAGTCAGCACTGCTTTACTTCATCCTGTAAGCCAACTGCTGTGATGTGTTGGTGCAGGCCAGCAAGACCCAGTTTGTCAACAAGGTGCAGCAGTGCTTTGCGGTCAGAGCACAGGTGGACTCATTCCTAGACCTCAGCCGGGCTAGCTTCACCCGGCTTACAGAGTCTATACATGAACTGGCTGCAAAGTACAGGTGCGGCTGTTGGGTCCTTGTTAATGCATTTATGCAGGTGGACAGTTGATAACAGTGTGTAGTAGGCAATCCATGCCAGCCATGAACTGCGGTTCCTAAGCTCAATGGTGTGGTTCTGACGTCTCCACCAGCTGTATGTAGCCATGTACTTCATTCGCAGCTGGTCTTCTGTTCTGCATGCACACCCGAGGGCGCAAAAGTGCAAAGAACTGTTGAACCCGGCATCTGGCAACTGCATGCCTCACAAACACCCACAAACCGCTTGCGAACTTGCTGGTTAGCAGCTTGATGCCAGGTGAAGCTTCACATGCTGCACCAAACGATGTTACTGTCTTGCAGGTCTAGCACTGGTATTTCAG
Source organism: Coelastrella sp. UTEX B 3026 (assembly GCA_002588565.1). Lineage (NCBI taxonomy): Eukaryota > Viridiplantae > Chlorophyta > Chlorophyceae > Sphaeropleales > Scenedesmaceae > Coelastrella > Coelastrella sp. UTEX B 3026. The sequence goes on along the minus strand of NSMO01014495.1, from coordinate 16,697 downwards.
CCCTAAAGGTGCAGTACAGCAGCACCAAGGGCTTCTTCCTTGTAGTGCCAGAACCCCAGCCCACAGCTAGCAGTACATTCAGGAGCGCAGGTGCTAGGAACAAAGTGCAGGAGGATGTGACACCTGCCGAACTGCCAAAGTATGAAACCAACCAAGCAGCAGTCTAAGCATCCTTCCACGCAGTAGTGCAGGGATAGGGGTGGTGGTTGCATGGTTGCACAGTTATGCTTAGCTTCGTGAGCTGCACATTGCCGCAGCAGAGCTGCATGCTTACGTAGCTTACAGCAGCTGCAGCTCATGTCCAAGGAGCTAGCAACAGGGAAATTGACTCCCTGGCATGTCTGAGTGTATGCTAGACAAGCTCATGGTCACCTATGCTTGCAGGACATTCCTGGTGCTTGAGAAGCGTGGGCGCAACAGCATCTGTGTGACCACACATGAACTCAATGCACTGAACAGCAGGCTCAGAGATGCGGCAGCTGACTGTATGCTGCTGACAGTACAGGTTGGTTAGCCAAACATGGAGCCGCTTCTCCTCATGCATGTTGCAACTGGCCTAGCTAGTGCACATGTCACTGCTTCCGCTGTAGTGTGCATGCTTGTATAACAGCTGCAGCTGCTGTTCTTCACAGGTCTGCTTGCACGCACTCACTCGGTGTTTCTTTGCACATTCTCCAAATGTGAACCATCGATGTTTCAGCCTGTCACAACATTACAACGTTTGCTGTTGTCTGCTGCAGGTGTTGGAGAAGCTGACCGGCCAGCTGCTGCAGCACATGCCCCTGCTACAGCGTATGTTGGACAACATAGCTCTACTGGACTTGCTGCTATCCTTCTTCCATGCAGTCACAGGTAATGCTTCACTAGCTGGCAATCGAAACACACCCTGTCGTGCACCTCAAGTTGCTTGGTCATCTGCACACTACAGCGCATGTGAAGGTATGGCATAGACCTGCTGTTAGTTATCGCCAAAGCACTGGATAATGGTGCTACAGTTGCAGCCCCAGACCGCACCACACAGCATTTCAGCTCAGCTAAGCTGTAGCACTGAGGTATTGCCCATGCCCTCTAACTATGCCATTTACTTCCCCAGGCAGTGACGGTGACTTCTGTCGGCCGAGCTTCACCAGCTCAGGGCCCCTAGCCATTACAAAAGGCCGCCACCCTCTGCTACAAGCTATCAAGGACCCAGGCTTTAAGTGCAAGCCCAATGACACATACATCAGCCCCTCATGCACACTGCACTTGCTCACTGGGCCAAATATGAGCGGAAAGAGCACTTACTTGAAGCAGGTAGCACTGCTGGTGGTGATGGCACAGATTGGCTGCTATGTGCCTGCAACATTCATGTCACTTAGGTGAGCACAGTGGCTGGCATGCAAGTTGTAGCAAAGCTTTACAAACTTTGTGAAGACGGTCTATCAATGTGGCAGCTGCTCTGGTGTCAGCTAGTCCAGGACCTAGAGGCTGTTTGCAGTGCTGGCAGTTCCCTGGCACTCACAGAGTGCGCTACAGTGCCATCTTCAGGGAGCTGTTTGGAATGGCACCTGCTGCCCCCAGTAGCCTCCTAACTGCTGTCTGCTTGCGTTGGCTGACCCCCACAGCGTGTTGCTTTGTCTTGGCCATGCAGTCCCTATGAGAGTTTACACACCCGCATCGGCACATGTGACAGCATTGAGTCCAATGCCAGCAGTTTCATGGTGGAGATGGCTGACATGGCGCACTTGCTAGCCAGGTGAGCACCACAGTCTTCAATATTTCTACTAAGGTACACCAACAATGCGCCTAACATATCTTAGCCTTGGTGCGAACTTGTCTCAAGCCAAGGCCATGAAGGAGTAGTGCATGGCTGCAGCAGGCCAACGCATATCTCAGCCAACAGGCTGATGCAGTGCGTTACAACCCTGCAGGAACCACCTTCAGTGGCAGCAATCGTGCTAGCCAAACAGTGACCAACTGTACACTGCTGCTATTGCCAACCTGCAGGGCTGGACCCAAGAGCTTAGTGCTCATTGATGAGCTTGGTCGCGCTACCTCTACTGCTGATGGTGTTGCTCTCAGCTGGTCTATGAGTGAGTACCTGCTGGCTCTGGGTGCTCATGTGCTGCTGGCAACACACTTCAGACAGCTGGAAGAACTGGCAGATATATACCCATCATGCAAGCTGTGGAGAATGCAGGTACAGCACGCTTTTCAATCCCCATTGGCAGTTGTGCCTGGTATATGTAATCCCCGTATACAGTGGTGCCTGACTCACGAGGTCCACAACTTGCAACGCAGTGTGCAATGGCACCTGTCCAATGCTGTTCAAGACCGCAACGGTTGCTGTAGGGAGAGACAAACTGCACACTGATACTTTCACCGCCTCAGTCTATTTGATGGCATGTCCTCTCAGTCGGCCAGCAGCACTCGCTGCTCCAGTTTCATTACTGTACCAGCTGGTGCAGCATCGTTACAGCAGCAGTGGCAGGAGTAGGAAGTGATACCCTGCGTGGGTACTTGCTTCCTGCACTTGCCTCTTGCATGCACTTGTGTTGACACCTCTTGAGCAGCATGAACACCCATGCAATTTGAGTGTGGCACTGCACTGCTTGCTGTTTGTGTATAGGTGTCCATCAACAACAGCGACATCCACTACTCATGGACCATTGCACAAGCAGCAGCAGCAGGCGATGGAGCAGTGGATGACGAGAGTAACTGCCGCTATGGCATCCTGCTGGCTCGCATGGCAGGCCTACCAGTCAGCATAACAAGCAGGGCACTGCAGGTTGCTGAAAGGTTGGAGCAGAAACAGCAGGAGCGGCAACAGATGCAGCAGCAGGAGCAGGGCACCCACATAAATAGCTTGCGGCAGGTGGGCTGCGGTTTTGAAAGCTGTTACTCAGAATGCATGGCATCACAAATTGCACACGCAGAACTTGTCATCACAATGTGTTATGCATGTTGAGCCTTACTGTGCACTACTGGCGCCAAGACCCAGGGAACAAAAGGAGCAGGCATAAATGGGCTGTGCAGTGGCAGGCGCCAGCTGCAGACCTGCTGCACTGGCCAGGGTCCGCAAGTTTGCAATTCTGATGTGGTTTGCAGCAGACAAGCCCCTCAACCATACAAACGAGGAAGTCGCTTTCGCTGTATTGCACCATCCTGCAGGTTTACTCCCTGGTACACAAGCTGGGTTGTGTTGCCAGACAAGCAGCAGCTGACAGTGCAGTAGAGGCAGAAGCAGTAGGACACTCGGCACCAGCAGCAGCAGCAGTTGTGTCCAGCTCTGCGGTGCAGAGAGTGCTGCCTTTGCTGCGTGGCTTGAAGCAGGAAGCACAGGCCGTGCTGCTTGCGGCAGCGAAATAAACGCGCCCACAAGTTCTGTGATGTGTGCGGGGTGACCATGGGCCCCATTGAATGGGAATGCGGCTGTAGTGGTTGCCAGGACATGACCAGTCTTTGTTACCGCTCTTCAATTCTGCATGTTTGCCCGTGCAATACTCTTGCCACCCCATAGCGTTCGCACCCTGTTGTTCCGGCACCGCCTCGCGGCATGCCTAACTTGATCAGGCACCCGGTGGGTGGTATCCCTGGCGGACGTACCGGCAGAACTGCTGCTGTGCCTTGAGTAAGCTTGCGTTCTAGTAGGTGAGCGTCCGCAAAGGTGACGGCAGAAGGATCCCCTGACGTTACAACGAAGTCCGGCGGTACCGCTGCAGTTCGTCGCACTTTTGATGACGGGCCATCGGTGGCTGCCGTCGGACGTGCGAAGCCTCGCGGAGCGGCTCAAGCGACTCTCCGAGGAGGACAGGCCTAGGCAAGGAAAGAAAATACCAACTCCGGCGACGGACAGGTCAACTACACCGAACCAGACTCATGAACGTCGTGACTGGCCGCGCGCGCAACTATTAACTAGACAACGACGTACAGTGGTGGACTCATCAGAGATGACTCGGAGGCGGCAATTGATGCGAAGGAGCCTCTGCAGTAATAGTTACTGCGTCCACGTGTCCACTGCTGGCTGCTGGCTTGAACCTGGTAGCATCGCTGCACAGACAACGCAATCGTTACAAGGCAGACTTGCGGCTGGCATCAGCTACAAACTGCTTTAGCGCTTCCACATCAACCCTCCTGGATAAGCCCTTGGTTTGAGCAAATGCTGTTACTGCTGCGGCTGCATCTTCGGCTGAAAGGCCTTTCTCAGTCATGAGCCAGGCGGCCTGCACGAGCCCTGTACGGCCGCCACCGCCCCAGCAGTGTACGACCACCTTCTCATTTGCATCTTTGGCTGCTTGCAACGCCCCAAGGATGTCTGCTGGTGCACCTGTGTGAAGGTTGACAGGAGCAGCACTCAACCAAGCTACGGCACACGTGCTGTAGAGCATCAAAGTAGGGCCCTTGAGAAACTGACCAAACCTTTGGCGGTACCTTACTGCAAATCAGGCAGATTGAGGAAATTGCTGTCGCATGGTTTGAACCGCTTACCTGGTGCTTTGGCATTGATGTTGGTGTATTTGCCTTCGCCGAATGCTGCTTTCATCGCTTCGGGCAGTGATTCAGCATACGTCTGCAGCTCAGAGTCTGACAACATATCAACAACTCTCTGCACACCAGCGCCCTTCATGGCTTGTACCCATTCAGTAACTGCAAAACATACAAGTATATTCACTCAACAATCTGTCGAGTATCATAACACAGGCGGCCAGGCCCAGTGAGTAAGCAGGAGTGGGCCTGCAAGACTGCAGTACATGCCCCAAGTCATCGGGGGCTGCACCCAGTAAAGGCTCAACCTGTCAAGCTATTTGGTCTGCTCACAGAGTGCTGCTGAAGTACGCTGTACATGCACACCAGCACTATCTGATGCCACATGTTTTGCTGCCTGCATTATCTAAAATAGGTTAGATGCCGGTTCTGGATCTGGTCCGTCAGCAAGCCTGTGACGTTTCTGCCACAGGTCTCAAACTGCTTGCCATGCAGACACACAATACGCAGTATCATGATCATTGCAAATACTTAGAGTTGGTGGCTGTCAGTACCTTCCTCGGCTGGGACTCTTAGATCTGGACTGTAGCACCTGCAGTAACAGAAGTAGTAGCATCAGGGGCTGCACGAGCTATTGAGTGTCTCACTTGTCATATGCTAAGTAACAGCCACAGTTTGCTGCTGCAACAGACAATGCTCAATTTTATCTGGTGGTTCTGTATATAAATACTGTGAGTGCCTGTATCGCTGCTGACACAATCTATACAGCACCCAGTTGTTTATAGCAGCCAAGTCTCCAGGGTGCATCTGCTGCTGCTTGTGAGTCAGCTGCTGCCCTTTCTGAGGAAGGTGCATTACGGTTTTTAGAAGAGGGTCCGCTGATCACGGTATGCTCTGAGCTCCGGAATGGCAGCATTCGGCCTTGATGTTGGATCACAGCAAACACCAATGTTATGTGAGCACTGCCTACCTCTGCTGTTTTGCTCCTGGGCGTGACGAGCCGAAGACAAGAGTCTCTTCTTCTACAGCAGCCAAACAACATAGTGATGTTCTAGCGAGGCGCGATAGTGTGTCTGGAGCATCTGTTGTGCTCGACGACTCTGCTGTACTTGTACTGCAACTTGCTGCTGCCACGCCAGATGAGGTACTGCCTTTGGCCTTGATTACAACCTGTGGCCGGCCCGAAGTTGAACTCTGCCTTGTTGGTGTACTGACAGCCGTCGGACATAGCTTTGGGTGCTGGTGTCTTTGATATCTTGAATATCTGCAAATGTCGATCACCCACTCCGACACCGACCCTAGCTGCAGTTTTGTTCACACCCCGCAAAGGCCGCATGTGCAAGTATGTTTGATATTTGCTACATGGAGAGCTTGCAGCGGTGTCCGCAAGCAGTTCGAGCTTCCAATGAGCAGAGGTTATTGCGGGGCTCTGCGGATTGATTTCCCCAGGATCAGGCGTCAAGAAGGCGCCAGATACACCGCTAATAATGCCTTACACTTGCTAGATAGGTTTGAATAGAACCGATTCCTGGGGCCGGCACCCTGGGACCAGCAGGCGCAGAATGCAGCTTTCACAACAAAGAACATGCAGGGCGGCCCCCGCTCCTGCCCGTGCACGTGAGTATTATCAAAACCGCAATATCAGCGTGCGAGATACAGTGCTGATTGTAAGCGGCGTCTGTGCAGGTTTCGGGCGCGTTGCCAGGCGCTCTGTGGTTGTCAGGGTGAGTACAGATGGGCCTTCGTGCTCGCTTTCACTCTGAACGGTCTCCAGACACTCTTATGAGACCGTTAGATAGACCTTGGAGAGCTGCGCATTTGGGAACTGTTCAAGCTGCCTCGCTAGTGACCTCAGGGCTTCCACTACTGCTGTCAAGTTACCGGAGCACTACAAATACACGTTTCCCGATCAAGCAGTTGCCTTCGTGACCACCGATGGGCCTCAACTGACGGTTGTTTTCCTTGTGTTGTCTTTGTTGGCAGGCTGACCAGGCAGGTCGACCCCTGCGTGTGATGATTGCTGGTGCTCCAGCTGCAGGCAAGGGCACACAGTGCGAGAAGATCATTCAGAAGGTTGGTCAATGTTGCTACCGAAACATCTGATCATACTAGCACCACAAGCAGCAGCAGCAACAAGCAGTGTATTTTGCACAGTTATTATTTTACAGCAGTTGCGCTGATGGTCAGTTATTGCAGCAACACTTGGCAAAAGCGGCAGACATTGACAGCTGTTGCTGGCAAAAGCAAACAGGCTTTGACAGCAGCAGCCTTCAAACAACAATAGCGCGGCACTTGCTGCAAGCAGCTGCCCCGGCAGATGTCTGAATTGCAACCTTTAAACTCACATTTGAGCTGTACATAGCGTGTTCCCCTAGCTGGGCAAGGATACGCAGTTAAACCAATTTGTGGATGTTTTATGATCCACCAATGTCCGTTCCAAAAGCAACATGGTGCTTCAACTTTGATTTAGGTATTGTATGGCAGTGCTGAACCTACCAAAAACCATACTGCAGTGCGCGGCCCGCTGCCTCAGCTCTACAGCAATGCATGTTGCCCCATGCCCTGACTCCCCCCTGCTGTTGGTGTGTGTGCAGTATGGTCTGGTGCACATCTCAGTTGGTGACCTGCTGCGTGAGGAAGTCAAGAACGGAACACCAGCAGGTGTGCGTAGGGTGTGTCAGCAACAGTGGTTGAATTTGTAGCAGCTTCAGCAGCAGACTACAGAACAGCTGGCTTTGGCGGGAGCAGAAGCATATTTGCAGTACAGCTGGGTTCAGTCGGCACCAGCACAAAGACTTGGAGCACCAGCAGATGCTTGGCTGCAGGTTGCAGAGCAGGCTCTGTTACTCTGCACCTAAAAGTAAGAGCTGCACCATTCCTTGAATCAGAATTAACGTAGTGTGTCAAAACACAGGTCATACTGCTTGCAGGTCTATACTGTCCAGCTGCTCTATCTACAGCTGCTAGGCAAATATGAGCGAAGCCAATGATATGCTCTGCTGTGCTTGAGCCTATCGAGTGCAACTCCTGCATAACCCCTTGCATTCTGCAGCAGACTATCCATTGATTTGCTGGCAAGAAGGCTTGTGGATTCGTGAATAAGGATTTGCTGGCACCCTCATCTCGCCGATCGAGTCATCCAGGATCTCAACAACAGCTTGTAGGTTTTTGTTTCGGCCTGCTGCACATGAGGTGATCTCGCTTGCCGTGTGATAGTCCTACATGTAGGTCATGTATCAGCATGGCATACCCTGACAGTAATTTCTTTGGCGCATCCCTAGCTACCGATAAGCCTATTCTGTGTGCTGTTGTGTGCAGGCAAGAAGGCTCGTGACTTCATGGACAAGGGTGTGCTCGTACCCGATGAAGTGGTGGTTGAAATGGTCAAGAGCAGGCTTAACAGCTCAGATGTGCAGCAGAATGGGTGGCTGCTGGATGGATACCCACGCAGTGCTAGCCAGGCTGAGGCAATTGAGAAGGAGGGAATCAGGCCGGATATTTTCCTTCTGATTGATGTAAGTGGCTGACTGGCTATATGCTTCTTCTGAGGCCGGTGGCCAAAATTGGTTGGGGTTGTGTAGTGAATGCTGCTTGAAAGTAGATCGGTGCTTCCTGCCTTCTGGGACTTGACTGCGATGGGTCGCGACGCTGGAAAATGTTGCTGCCAAACCAAAGGCCGCTGCTGTTAAGTGATGTATGTATAGGTGCTGGCCAATTACCAAAGCAGCATGCGTTTGACTGCCACCTGCATTGTCGATTGTGGCAGACTAAACCTGGCTCTGTATCTGGGCCTATACCAGGATATCCATCACGCCACCAGTATCTAATGAGCTGCTATCCTGTATACCCAGGTACCTACTGAGTTGCTTGTTGAGCGTGTTGTTGGTCGTCGCCTTGACCCTGAGACTGGTGCCATCTACCACCTCAAGTACAAGCCACCTCCAGCCGACATCAAGGACAGGCTCATACAGCGCAGCGACGACACAGAAGAGAAGGTATGGGATTGTATAGTACTATCATAGCACTGCTGCGTCACCACAAGTTTGAGCTAGCAGCACCCTGCACTCATAGGGATGCAGCGGCAGCTGCTTTGGTGGCACCGGCAGGCACCAGCTTGGTTCGACTAGAATGATTTGACAACATAGGCCAGGTCACAGCACAGTGATCTGGACACTGATCCTACAGGGCACGATTTCATGTCTGCCTATTGTCTACCCTGTGTGGCAAGTGCGGCAACACAGCTATATATAGAGGTCGCGACTGTAACTCGCTGCCCGTTATCAAGAAGAACTGACTTTTCAAAGCAAATACGCTGCAGCGCCATATAGGTATCAGCAATCCTGTAGTGTCTGAACTGGATTGACTTTGTTGTTTTGTGATATCCTGCAGTGCAAGACCAGGTTAGAGACCCACTTCTCAAATGTGGACAGTGTCATCGGATACTACCGGGACTGCTTGTGCGAGGTGAGGAGCAACTGCAGCAGCAACAACACAGCTGTTGTCTGTATGGTATCATATGCATTGTGCAGCCATCTTGACCCGTGACAGCACTATCCAGATCCTGTGCTGAATGATTCGCATACCTCCTGGCAAGGGCACCACTGTGCCGTATGCCAGGGGTTCAACTGGCAATTGTAAGAAGCCCTGTTTACCTAATGTTTGTAGAGTGCACTACTGCTTGCACCAGATGGGGCCAGCCAGCTATGAGTCAAACCCACCTACCCAAACTGTTCTAGTTTTGTCCACACCAGCAGTGCACAACAAACTGGTCTGTCATTTCAAAGCCTAGCGTCTGACACACCAGTACTACAAGCAGATCAGGCACAGAAAGTTGATGCCGTCGATTCAGCCAATGACTGTCTTTGTATTGTTGGATGCTCACTGCAGATTGAGGGTGATCATCCCATGGATGCCGTCTTCTCATCAATCTGCAAGGCACTTGAAGAGACAAAGGCCAAGATTGGTGACCCACTGGAAGAGTTTTGTGCAGCAAACCCATCAGATTTGGAGTGCCTGGTGTACGATGAGTAAAGCAATGAGCCTGTGCGGGCTGTTTGGGTGCAAAAAACAATATTGTTGTTGGGAGGATCCGAGTCTGCAATTCGGTGTGTCGCAATATATCTGTGGTGGGTGCAGCATGACAACACAGTGCTTGTCATGCACCACAACATTGTTTTGAGAGACTGCTGGGTCAACAACATGGTCAGTTGAGGATCATGGCGTGTTGTGACAAGAATGAGAGACAACAATGCATCTCTGGTGCCCGGCCGGCTCTTGAGCTTCTGCGTCTGACGTTTACTGTAAGCAATTATCACATGGCTGCGACTTATGAAGTTTTACTTCTGTTAGCGACCGTTGTGCTCCCCTTTGCGTTTGCTGCAAAAGCATTCACAGGCGATGCCGTCTCGCCAGGGCTACGCTAGTCAGTTGCTGGGCACGCGAACACTCGTGCACGTCGTGTGGGCTTCCGAGTTCGGCCTCCGGATGCGCTGGTCGATGTCATGAATTGATAGGTCGCAGAGGTCGCCGAGTCGCACTTTCAGATTTTAGACAGCTAGTATATCCAATACGTTGCGGTAATGGACGGGACGGAGAGTGCACGAAGGGTTTTGCAGCGGCTCCGTTGCCCTACGATAAGGTTCAGCTGGCTTTTGTCCTTCTTCTATTGTTGTGCAAATGGGCTCATGGTGGAAGGGATACATCACAAGGCTGTCACACGGGACATGCCATGATGGCAGAGCCATCAATCCCACCAGGCCCGGACTGCAGCGGTAGTAGTGAAGTTTAGCTCATGCAGCGGTAGTAGTGCTGAGCTGCCGGCTGCCGCCAAGGCCCGCATACACTCTGCTGTATACGTAACCCCGGTCATGAGACCAACAAGGATACCAACCGCATGCGGCCTGTAGCTTGAGGGAGGCAGGCCTAGGACATCGTGCCTAGTACCTTGACTGCGGATGTTTTGATATTTACTGACATGCCAATGACTGGCTAAGAGTCCAGGTGTCGGTGCTCACTGAGACAATGACAGTGTCCGATGGCACTGCATACTGCACTCATCGAGTCATGGACGCATCATTCTATGGTACAAAGCATTTTACGGTGTTCATTGCCATTGAACCTCTTGAATTATCCACTCAGCTGATATCACACAGTGACACAGCTTCGAGACAGAGTGCTGCCGTTCAAGCAGCTGCAGTGTTCCTGGAAGGCCGCTATGCAGGAGACAACAAGTCCCAAAGCATCAGAACTGCGCAGCTATCAAGTGCTGTCATAGTCTTTGCTCGCCATGCACTATCTTGACGTCAAGCCTGCGCATGCGCATATTGTCCAATCTTGGTACATCATGCACATGATGCAGAGCATGTATATGAATTGCCTAATAATGTCTGCTCCCATGCAAACGTGACAGTTGTGACACAGACCACATCACTACCCTGGTCTTAGCGAGCATGACCTTGTAACATTGCGATTGCCTTCAACAGTAGAAGCCTGGATGTATTGCGCTGGACAATCGTTTGGGGCTAGAATAATGTGATAAAGACCACTACTGATCACATCTGCCGCTGTACTGCCAGACACAGGCAATGCACTCAGGTTGTACACAGGTTTGACTATCAAAGCTTTGTGCTTGCATCCGGTTGCATGTATGTATCTGCAGTTAGGCGTCTAAAAAGATGGCAATGTCAAGTTGTGGCACAACTACTAGCTGTCAACAAAGGAGCATAGCCCAGGGGACCAGTTATCTGAAAAAGCAACATACAGCTACTTCACTAGTTGCATTCAGCCATAGGACTAAACACAGTGGTGACATGCAGCATCCTGAATGCCACAGTGCTAACCTGCTGGTCACTGAAATGATTTAATCAAGGAGCGAATGGTGTATGTGGGGCCATCTGCGGACTCGCAGTTGTCATCGATCGTAGGCGAAGGCGTCTAGTGGCTCATAACAAAATTTTCGAGGTTTGGCATATCCAATTGTTAAGCTTCAATGCTGTCGCGCGTGACACGAGACCACGGATGTAATGATTGCATGTTATCAAGGCGAAAAGACATCAAGCGAGGGCTGTGGCAACAAGCAGGGACGTTGGGCCAGCACCATCTCCGCAACAACAGCAGACTGCGATTACGAAAAGAGGAAATTGACACTTCACCAGGTGAGGCCACAAACGTTTGTGTTGTTGCCATGTTTGTTCAAAAGCAGCTATCGACATCCAAGGCCGAGAGCTCGAGGCAAAGGCATGTGCACAATTTGCAAACGGCGAGTCGGCAGATCCACTGCCGGCCTGATCGCAGTTGTCAACGTACAAGGATCCTATTGATAGCAGTGGTTCCAGTCGTAGTCAAGTGGGGCTGAGACGGCCATGGGCAACGTGGCAAGCCACCAGCAGCTCAGCGCCTGTACACACTGAATCTCAATGTGCAGCGCTCAGATCGCTTTGACGCTACATGGTACATACAGCTGATATGTATTGCGATCTTATTCATGCCTCACGGGCGACGTGGTGGCTGACTTTGGTATCTGGCGTGCATGCATATTTGTTGCTGCACCAACAGCTTTGTTCACATGACTTGTTTACATTGCTTGACAAGATCATTGTACGCGCTTGTACAGGATGCATTTAGTACATGTCATTTGTATATGTATGATTGAATTGACGTGTACTTGCATCTCAGGCAAGAACCGCACAACACCACACAATGGCAGATGTCCCGGCTGTGCTAGCTTTTCCCACAGGTGCAGTGAATCGCATCATGTCACATACCGCACAGCAATCAGTTGCAGCATACGAACAACTTCTGACAACCCTCTCTTGTCACTGTTTGTCCTGCGTCTTCTTCGCCATTAGTTGCAGGTTGCTAGTCATTTGGCAGTATAATCACAAGAACAACAAACATCATGACAACACCGGACCAAACCCCAGCTAACCCGCCGGAGCATCTAACAAACCCTGCAGATGCCACATTGAAGCAAACCACATCTGACCCCGCCAGCACAGCAGACCCCACTTCAGCCGACAGCAAACACCAGACTGTCACTCCAGCAGTAGCAGAAGTCCAACCGGTTACAGCAGAGACAGCAACCGGCGGTGCTGCTGAAGATGGTACGGAGAATGCAGATGCTCTGCTGCCTGCTAAACCAGAATCGGGGGTCCCAGGGCCAGCTGCAGAGTCAGCAGAGCCCAACCCAAAACCCCAAGGGGATAGTCCAGCTGTACAACCACAACTCCCAACACAATCAGCAGCAGAAGCTACAGCACCTGCAACAGAACCCACACTAGAAGCCCCCCCTGCTGCGGACCCACAAGCACAGCAGCAAGGTGAAACACCAGCAGCACAACCAAAGGTGGCTATAGATCCCCGCAAAGCGAGGATTGCGGCTGCCCTGGCTGCTAGGCAGGCCAAGTTTGCTGCAAAGCGCAGGAGGTCCAAGAGTTTGTCGATGACGGGCAGCAGCGGGGCACAGGCTTCAGCAGATGAAGCCATACCACTGGACACTGAGGGGGTAAGCCTGAATGTGTCTGTAGGCTCTTACATCAGAGAACTCATGGTCTTTTGCTGTTTTGTTGAAGGCAGGGAAGCTTTCTGCAAGTACAGCTGTTCATCAATCTGAACGTCTAAATTGGTTGTGTGCTGACTATGATCTTCCATAGTTACAGCCACCCAACGTCACTGATGTCTCTGCTTTTTGTCGCATCTGTCAATGCTGCCATGTACTGATACTGCCATATCTGTCAGGTATGTCATCAACTGCCTGTCATGCTTTGCAAATTTGCTGTGCAGTGTCTGCCCTGTTACCAGGAGCTGACACGTGGAAACCTATGTTTTGGTTTCACATGCTGACCGGTGTTTTCTCCAGCCTCTCAGGCAGAGTAACTGGGAAATACTGTCACCATTTTTTGCCACAAAAACTTTCCCTCCATTCTTATAAGATGTCAGGCTGTGCCAATATGCAGTGTGTTGACTGCCTGTCATGCTTTGTTCATGTTGCTGTGCAGTGTCTACCGGGTTGGGGTTTCCCTCGAGCTGACAAGGAGGGCCTGGTGTATGAGGCACTGGCAGAGAAGCTGTCTGTGCTTGTCAACAGGACCATCACAAGTAAGTGTGGGTAGGGGGCCCTGCAAACCAATACTATCTGTGTTTTTTTGTGACGTTGTCACTGCAATTTCATTACTATTGTTGCTCTCGTTGCTACTGTGAATAGGTTACTGTTGCTGCTATTGCAAACCAATATCTGTCATTCGTGACACAGCGGTTGAACTGTGTTCTTCTGGCATATGTGCCGTGAGTTAACAATACCAGGCAGGAGTCCTCTTCTTGGTGGCTGGCTCGCCTGACCGAACATTGCAGGAATACCATGAAAGCTAATCAATCCTTTTGATCCTGATTCAACATGTGAGCTGCTGTATAATTTCAATATGTTTCAGGCGCTGAGCTCCGTGCGTGTGGCCTGCGTGCCGTGAAAGAAGTTGGTGGCATGCGTCGTCAGTTCTCCCTGTGGTGGCCGGGTGTGATGAGCGACGATCAGCTGCCCATACACTGCACGCCTAGCTACCACGTAGGAGCAGTCAAACTGTTGGAGATACCTGCATGCAGAGAGGTACGTTGTATTATCTGTCATATCATGTTATGTTCTCTTGTTCTGCCAGCCATGGCCTGTTGGCAAGGTGTTTGCCAGTACACCCGTTCACCATGTACGGACAGTCAAATTGTTGGAGTTCGCTCAGCTTGTATCGAGGCGCGTGATTATACTGTGGTATGTTGATTCCTGGAGCTGTTACATGTTCATGGTCAGGGAGCTGGCACTACACTGCACACACAGGTGAGTGAAGAATCCAACATGCAGAAGGTTAGGCAATCACAATTTGTGATTGCCAGCTGTAATTGGCTCTTGCTTCCCTCCTTTTTGCATGTGCCACTTATCAGGATCTCCGGTATCATCCTTGATGCTTGTAATAATCAGCTGGCATCCACTTCAAACTTGGTTCAATATGGCAGCAGTAAAGCCACTCGCACACCCACATGGTAGGGAGCTATGCGTGCTCTAGGTTCATTCTGTTGAGTATCTTGAGATCTCGGCTGCATGTTAAAAAATATAGATAAAGAAGAACAATACTCAATTCTGTTTATTCCATTATGTTTGCATGATGTCAGAATGGCTGCCAAGATCTTGTGTCACAGATATCAGCCAAATGGCATCCAGCTTGAGACATACATCCATGCAAGATCTCTCAGCTACATCATCTGCTGAAAATGATGTAAAACATGTTGTACATGGTGTTGTTTTGTTTGTTGGCATGTGTTGTCAGCAACCACTGTACTATCATGCAGATGGTTATCAGCCTGAGCATAATGCGAACAAGGATTGATTACATATTGTTTTGTGGCATGTACTTGCAGAAGCTGGGTATCAAAGAATCTGAGATTGTCAAAATATCTCAAACCGCAGCAGCAGCAATGGCACCAACAACAGATCACAACACACGCAAGAAGAGAGCGCTAGAAGCTGTCGTCGCTGCTGCTGCTACTGATCCAGCAGCAGCAGCACTGGCAGCACAGCTATCCCCCAAACGTCACAAGCAGCTCAGCAGTAGTGGCTACGCCGCTGCTGTTGTCCCCACTGCTGCTGCTGCTGCTGCTGGGGCACAGCATGTGGGTCTGGGGGCGGTAGCAGCAGCAGCAGCAGGTCAGGCGTCTCGCAAGCGGCGGAGTGTTGCTGATGTTAACAATCAGCAGCGGAGCGGTGGCGGCAGCGGCAGCAATATTGAGCAAGTGCTGCAGAGTGTGGATGCTGCTGACGCACAGGTATGCTGATGTCTGGTCTTTCATGTTACCTGTACGCATCTAGCTGCCAGCACCACACTTCAGCAGTTGCTGTAAGTGGCTGTGGGACGTATGGGTGCAATGTTGTGGAATTGAACATGTTGTGTAGAGAGCATTTACCCTCAGCCTCATCTGATGCATTGGTGCTGCTGCTGCTGTGCACACTGCGCTTGTCGTACTGAGCTTCCTGGTACCACAGTCAGCTACCACTTTGCTTTTGCTGCTGCTGCTGCTGCTGCTGCTTCTGCTTCTTTTGTGTCCTTTGGCTGATGCAGTTGACATGGGCAACCTGTGATTGAGCTGGCCTATGCACTCATAAACAGCCTCCCCAGAGCAGCAGTACTCTCAGAAGGCTTTCAGCATCCAGCAGTGTTTGATTTATTTTATTGTGCAAGAAGACAGAAACAGAATGTTTCTGTCTAAATAGCATTGCATTTCACCGCAGCTGACAACCCAACTGCTGCTGCTGCTGCTGTATCTACCCCAGAAGCGGTGGATATCATCGACCTGTGCTCCAGCTGGCCGACTGCGGTCATAAATAGCCTCCCCGGAGCAGCAGTACTCACTCACGGTTTAGATCAGCATAAGCCCTAACCCACATCCAGCTTGACACCTGATTCTGCTTCTGCTGTGACTCTGCTGTGACTGCTGCTGCTGTGTGTTGCAGTTGTCTGAAGCACTTGATCTCGTTGACCTGTTCCAGAGCTGGCCTACTGAAGTCATAGCCAGCCTCCGCGGATCAGCAGTACTCTCAGACGGCCTAGATCAGCAAACCTTGGACCTGCTCAGATCAGAAGCACAAACATATCAGAAGGGCCTAACCACAGATCGTGTGATCTTTGAGCAGATGGCAGCTAGATACGAAGCCAAAGCTGCTGCTGCCGCTGCTGCTGGCGCTGGCAGCAGTGCTGTGGATGCGGCAGCAGCATATCGTGAGCCGCTGTTTGCATTTATGACTACGTTGGAAGCGTGCGTTGCTGATGCTCTTGCGTTCTTGACACAGGGCAATCAGAAGCAGCTGCTTGATAAGATCAGGGCTTTGCTGGATATCAAGGGTTTGGTGGATTTGAATCTGGAACTAACACACCAGCTAGAGGCTTTGCAAGGTGGTGATCTGCAAGCGGATATCAAAGGGCTGCCAGGCACAGGGTTGGCAGCGGATGGTTCATATCTCAGAGAGGCTGATAGCGCTGACGAGCAGCGGCTGTCACTCCTGCTGGAGCAACAGAAGCAGCAGCGGCAGCAGCGCCTGCGGCAGCAGCAGCAGCTCCGGGAGCAGCAAACCTTGGACGATCTACAGCAAGACAGTGAGGACCCAGATCTGGCAGGACAGCAGCAGAATCGGTACGATCTTGTGGTTGCTGCTGCTACTGAGTTGGCAAATGCATCTCAGCAGCAGCAGCAGCAGCAGC
>NSMO01014494.1:0-16741 GCA_002588565.1 Coelastrella sp. UTEX B 3026 | reverse complement strand
AAAGCTATCACTTGTTGCAGCTGGTCTAGCAAAACAGATTTGCCAGCCAAGGGGTGTAGCACTAGCTTGCTAATGATCAGGCCGGCAATGTACTTAGCAGGGACCTATTGTAAGCATCAGCAGCAGCAGCACTGGGGCATTAGCATCTTGCAGTCTCATCTCTCATTCAGGAGCTATGGCACGTTGCTGCTACACCAGTTCTCCCCAACCATTAAAGTGTGTACAAGTCCCCAACCATTGAAGTGTGTACAAGAGTATAGAATACGCAAAGTTGATATTGGAATTCAAACACCCATACCAACATAGTAAAACGAGAGCTGGCTGGACGCTTACGCAAACAAAGATGCTGCAAGTGCAGGCAGGTTATGGCCTACTCATATATGCCTACCTCTGGTCTCCGGTGGTCTACCCTGGTCGCAGATAGGATAGAATAACAATAGTCATTCACAATCCAACTGTGTGACATCGGGCGCGGGGCCAATGGCCGCCGGCCATGATGGCTATGGCTGACAGGTAGCAATTTTTCGATCAGTTTCAATTGGTTTCCTATTGGGTGTGGAGGGTACCATTCCAGATGGTGAGGTATCCACTATAACTTCCCTCTCTCACGGTTACTAATGTTATTATCCTTATACCTACCTGCACTGCTCCTGGCCCCTCCGCCAGGTTTGCCCCCAGTACCAGGAACAAACAGGGGATGAGAGGCATGCCCAACATGGACACGCTGTCACCAACAGCAGACAAGGCACCTGGTGGCAGCAGCAGTAGCAGCAGCAGTTGCACCGGTGGTATGAGGTACTGCGAGGGGCAGTTGATGTCGTACTGTTTAGAGGTTGCTAGCATCTTGCTGTCCGTACAGGATGTCCTGCAAAGTACAGTAGGATACACAGCAGCCAAGTGGCTCATAGGTACTGACGTCACCACATGCAACACCACATGCAACAGATGCCGGACTAGAACAGATGCCTCGTGTTGGACACTGTAGGACACTGTTGGACACAGAGGCATCTGTTCCAGCCTGGCATCTGTTGGATGTGGTGTTGCATATGGTGACGTCAGGACCTATGAAAGTGCCTAGACTGGTTTCTCATTTGTTGAGCGTTCAGTATGTCCTTAGCTTGGCTTTGGATGCTGCTGACACCACAAGCAGACAGGCTGCTACTAGAATGTGTTTCAGTGGAAAAGAGAAAAAAAAACACCTTGGCATGGACTAACCCTCACACCTGCTCATGTGAACAGCATGGCCCATAGCTCAGGTAGGTATGTAACCGACGCTGTAAGCAGACCCACTAACATTGCAGGACTGTTGCAACCATTCATGTCTATGTGTCTTTTGGCCTCAGGCCAGTATAGATCTCTCACCTGCTGGTGTAAACAGCACATCTCGCAGTTGAGGTACAGATGCCACAGGTACCGCCAGCAGACAAGCAACGACTGGAGGGGTGAAGACACCCTTTGCCAGCGCCTGTAGCTGCTGCTGCTGCTGTTGCGGGGCCGGCTGCTGTTGTTGATGCTTTTGCTGCAGCTGCATGGTGACTGCTGTTCCTGCACTCGCTGTACTGATCTTGCTGGCATTACTTAGGTCTTGGTGTTGAGAGTCTGCTGTTGCCAGTTGTCTATTAACTGACTCGCTGACACCGGTGCTTGTGGTGCCTGCTGTAGCATATGCTGCCACAGGCTCCTTATCTTGCTGCTGTTGCTGCAGCAGCAAATAACCGACTGGGAACTGAATGAATGAGGCACAAAAGAACCCCAACATGACGTATGTTATACCTAGGTCCTGGCTGGATGCTGCAATTGGGACATCTGGGTTAGCTATCAATGAGGGCACCTGCAGGTTTGACAACAAAGGGTTTTTTGTCCTCAGTCATACAGACATTCTGAGGGCGGTCTGCTGCCGCGATGTTGCTTAACTGGTGTGGCCATCATGCATCCAACCGGTTGTGATGTTGCTGTGGCTCCATCAGGAACATGCTTACAATGCTGTTGCGCAACAAGCAGCGGATGAGCAGGAGGTTGTAACCGTGGAAAAAGCTGCAGATACTTGCGTAATGACTTCTGCATGTCTGTGGATACACTGCTATGCAATTGCTCACCAGAACGAGTGGCAAATTGCCAATGTTGCCTACAGTATTCATGACAACCATCTGTGGCCTCAGCGTTGCTGGTATATCTAGCAGTACGCCCTGCATCCAACCCAGGCCTAGTCCGACCACATGACAGGCCACCATGTTGGCAGCCAACGGCCATAGTTCCAGGGCTTGTTGAGCGTCTACCGATGAACCAAGTTTGCTGAGCAGTAGGGCGGGAGTAAAAACGTTCATGATGAGCCCGGAGAGCATCCTGCGTCCTTGGAGCGTCAGTATAGATTGCTTAGCGCATATGGCTCCCGCTCCGCACAACAGAGCTACTTTCACGACCGGTTCAGCTGCGATCGCTCCCAATTTCACGGGATCGAGAGCTGCTGTGCACTGGAAGCGCGTGCTGCGAGCATTGCTGGGTTGCCAGCCGACATGACGAGCTTTTGTGCGAGTGCAAGGACAGGGTTGTGCTGCTGGAGAGAGTTTGCTTGATGCTCTGCAGCTGCTGTACATTCTGCTGAACAGTAGTCTGGCGGGTGCCCTATGTTTGTTGCCAGACTGATGTGGTGGAGTGCAAACACAATACCCAATAAGAGGTCCTGTAAGGCAGTAGGAGCTATGCAACATGCAGGGTGGGGGTACTGCACTCAAGGTGTCACTGACAACACAAGTGGTTCACTGTGCGGGATAACACTGTGTCGCAGCTGCTGGCACTGTTAGAACTGTGTTGCAGCTGCTCGAGAGATGGGTTCTCACAAGTAGGAGGGCGATGCAGGCAATGCGCTGTTTGTGCAGTATTGTAAGGTCGCTATCCAGCTCTGGTAGTCCAAGCTTTGGCGGTCCAGCCGGTGATGCAGCCCAGCAGTTATGTTGCTGAACAAACCCCGCCTACCAACCAGCCTAACAGCCAGGACATGGGTCCACCGCCACAATGCACAAATCGTTGACAGGCTGCAATGCCGCGTTTGTACTGTACTACCACAGCCACATTTCACTGGTGGTGATGCACTAGTCACAAGCATTCAGCAATGCCATTCTGACAAATTTCAGGAATGGAGATGCTTCCGAAGACATTCTGAGTGTGGGTTTGTCATGATCAGCCTTCCTGTACGCGCACTTTCCTGCATGGCAGACTGCATCAAGCCGGTGCAAGGACTGGGAGCGATGACTGTTCGGGCCCACCCAGCACGCTACCGCGTTGGCGTCTCAACAAATACAGCACAACCTGTGTGATGACCGGCGTAACTGGCTGGAAGCCTGAACGTGCTTTGCCCCAAGGAACCGGCGGGAAGTATCTATCACCGTAGCTTACAGAGGAATTCTGACCACCGCCTTCGTACCATGTGTTATGCAGCTGTAGTATACATGCAAGAAAGTGCGACCCTAAACAAGTGATGCAAAGCTGCCGGGCCACCCAGCTTGGGACGAGCATAACCGGGGACCAAATTTGCCCTGAGTGTATGGGCATTACCCAGATCTGTAAGCACTTCCAACACCTCATTAACCGCATTGCCCTGCAATGGAAGTTGCCCAACGCTTCGCGTGCCAAGTCAGAGGCTCCCACCTTCACACGCCACAGCGAGCCGTGAGCCAACATGCTTCAAGACAATGCCAGCACAGGATGAACGTGAAAGCGTACAGACGTGCTGTAAGCCACTACAGGCGCCAGCTGCGCGGGCCGAGATAACTCCTGATTGTCACGCACGTTCGTAGCCGGTGTCTGTGATGCTGGGCGGTCATTACGGTCACAGCATAGCAGCACGTACCATCACTCTCCTGTACTTCATCAATATCAATGCAAGGAACCGTGGCGGGCCAGTTGCAGCAAAAGTTCCCATGCCGCCCTCATGATGCTTGCACAGCAGCTTTAACCCTCAATCAAGCAATCCCCCAACCGCGTATCTCAATGAGCCAAAGGCTGCCTGCTGAAACTGATGTCGAGCAAACCTACTGAAGGCACGCCCCATCGAAAAGGCTCTGGCATAAGCGTGAGGCACGGCATAAGCTGTGGGTCCAACAAGTATATCATTAAGAAGCTGGAGCAACAGCTGCAGGAAGGTCAGCAGCTTTACAGCGGTCTTGCGGAGCAGAACGCCAGCCTGCGAGCCAAAGAGGCAGTTCTCCTCGAAAACGTGTCTTCTCAGAGCGACAACCTGCACTACTTGGGCTTGGCCATATTTCAAGAGCCCTATCTTGACGGGGACGGCGGCAAAGCAGCCGGTATCACACAAACACTGCTGAAAGACGTACAGGTCAGCAGCAGTTGACAGAGTCAAAGCCGTAGATGCCAGCCAGCTGTGCAGTATGTCAGGCGTCCTGATCCTTTTCAATTGTACATGTAACGGACGGCAACAAGGTGCTGGCATAGACCTCCACTGCCCGCTGCATGCACTGGCCATGTGCCTCGTACGCACCGGTGCATGCATGGTTTTTCCCAGCAGGTTGGGACATACAACGCACCACAGTCACACAACGACAAGTCAACCAGCTGTTCTGGCGTCTGCGTGTCACGAGATGTGTTACCATGTCCACCTCTGCGTCCTGCAACTGCCATATTGCAGGTAGCAGAGCTGTTGAAGCTTGTGGGCAGCAAAGCCCAGCCAGATGAGCCCTACACCAGCCAGTGCATGCGCAGGGCCTTTACACCAGAGCGTGTTGAAGCAGTCCGCAACATGTCATTGCAGCAAGTAGCTGAGCAGCTCCAACGCCTAACCATGAAGCTCGCCATCGTGCTACAGCATACAGCAGACGACGCAGCAGACGAGCAGAGTGCTGGTCTGCTGTCATACACGTTAGACGATGTGGTTGATGAGTATACAGAGCTGGCTATGCTGCTCCACGTAGTACAGGACAAAGCAAACCTGGAGCTAGGTGCGTTCTCGTGGGTCCAACAAGAACTCAGTATCACCCTTGCAGCTGCACAAGTAGACTACAGTCCGCAGGATGCGTCATGCGTCCGCATAGTTCCGGCCAGCAAACCAGCGTGCACTTCCATCCTGCCAGCAAAGTAGCACGCACCTGACGCAGGACCGTCAAGTCTTGCATGCAGCACTACACACTCAGAGAGTAGCTGCTTGCCTTGGCGGACTGGACTTCCATCCACAGGCGCATGCGTTGTTTGCATTGTCCTGTATTGACCTGCAGGAACGCTCAATCTTGACACAGTACAGCGGCAGGAGCCACCACCAGAGCATTGGAAAAGAGTGGGTAGTCAGCTGAAGCTCAGGCCTGACCAAATCAAGCACATCTTGTCTGGTTTTCAGGTGCTCAGAGACAAAGCTGTGCTGTCCCGGCTTCCTGCGCCTACCGGCCATTCCAATCAGCAACATACTCAAGCATCTTCTGTCAGCATCAGTGTTACTCAGCAATATACATAAGCCTTGCATGCTAGGTTTCTCAAGCCGGATGGGGGTAGTAGGAATGTGACCTGGCGCTTCAGTCCGTGATCGGCTGTTGCCTGTTCTGCTTCACTCGCTCGCAACTGTGTCAAGTCTCAGCAACCGTCTCTGAAGACTGGAACAGTGAACCTGATAGAGCACGAGCTGGCCTGGAGACTTTCCAACAACGGCTTGAGATCAACACAGCTTCATGTTGGTGCTGCGCTGTATGCCGTGTCGCTGCTGCAGGTGTTCAACAGCAAGACAACCCCGTTAGTAGCAGAGATCCATGTGTTGGGCTCCGCAATGCAGTCAATAGCCAATGGTAGCAGTCAGGCTTACAGCTCGCATCCTGTGACAGCAGCCAACAGCCATAGCAATGCGCCTCTGGCAGGTATGACAACCTCAGCTGCACCATTGGCCTGTAGTGCTGCATGTGGCACTAATATGTGCGGTAACAGCGCAGCTAATGCAGAGCCCGCTAATGGATACTATACGGGTTTGGTGAATATGAGAAGTGAGGACAGTCACCAGACTGCAAAGGTTGCAGGTGTTGCATCGGCGTGGTGTAGTACTGATTCAGCACACATGCCACTTGACAGCAAGCAGTTAGCATCTGCAGTAACAGCGCATGCAGGAGTAGACTATCACCATCCTACAGCAGCCACAACAGCATACAACAGCGAACAGCAACAGCTAGTGACTGCAGGAGCAGCAGCAGGTTGTTACTGTTCCCACTCCTTGCTTCAATATGTTGACGCAGGTCAGCAGCAACCGCCAGGTGCAGGAACAGCCTCAGCAGCAGACGAGCAACCAATGGTGGATGCAGCAGTAACCAGTATAGCCAACTGGTCTCTCCGCAGCAGCGACGGCATGCCGGACTTTGACCACGTGCTTGACTTCAGTGAAAACGGCACCAGCTGTACTAAGCCGTGGCAGCAGTTTGGGTTGCCGATAGGGGGATTGACCCCGGAGGACTCAGAACAGTTGGACTGGTTGTCTGAGCAGCTGATGAACAAGGTATGGAGCTTGAGGGAGGTACATAGGTAAGTGTACAAGCTGCTATCATGGTTGCCATTCTGGTGTCTGATTGTGCTGCTGATGCTTGTGTGTGATGTTGATCGAAGCCGGCCCATGGAGCCATGATGCTGCTGTGAGAACGCAGGCTTAGAAATCAACAGAAGTACAGTTGTATGTGTACAAGACGTCGTGGTAGATGGCTATTAAGCCGTCTTTGTGTGTACTGTTGAGGCTGCAGTGATAGTGCAGGACCCCCCTGCAGCAACGGGTCACATTACGCCATCTGTTTTGCAGCTCGAGAGCTGCCCAGTGCTTCAAAAGTGTCATTGAGCTACTTAGCTTCAGTTCTGGGGCCCACATATTGTGATGTTGCGTGGGGCCCAACCAGCGCTACTGTCTACTGCTTTGAAACTGTGAGCCGGGTGTTTGTGTACCCAAAGCACTGCCTGTGCGAATGCAACACCTATCTGCCAGCATTGATGAATTTGTATGTGTCTTCCGCTGACAACCAGCAGCCAACGAAGACAAACCTGTACTGTTGTCATCCAGGACGATGACCTTCTTGTGGCTGAACACCTTGGACAAGCGACAGAAAGCGATCAGCATTGTGAAGAGCTACCCATACTGGAGTCAACCAATTACCAGTAAGTGCGGTCTGCTTTGACTGCTGTGACAGCCTGCTTTGTCCTTGTGGGGTTTAAGTCCTGCTGTGCCCTGTACGGCAGAGGGGCAAGCAGGTCCGTTGGCAAGTGACACCAGCTGCAGTGTTATGTCTTGTGCACCTGCATGCCAGTGACGTAGCAAGCCAGTGGCCTAGACTTGTGGAGGCAACTGTTTTAGCACTCGTCAGTAGTCAAGTTGTCACTCGATTGGCGCTGCCATCCTGACATTGATCTGCTTCTTTTTGCATGTCTGCTGCTTGCTGTGCAGTGTGCAAGCACCTGCTGGAGGAGCAGCAGCAGCTCAAAGCAGCCGGTGTCATCAGCGGATCTCCACCAGCATCAGCAGGCACAGTGGTGTCAAGTTGACGTAACAACCACAGCAATCCCTGTGTGACAGCAACTGCATCGCTGCTGGGGCCCGCTAACAGTTTTGTTGCGGACGTGAGGTGTCTTGCAGAGTATCAGCTATGTAGACTGGGTGGCACCCAGGATCTGTTATGCAGGCAGCAGATAGGGAGCTGTAACACTTCATCTGTCGTAACTCACATTGTACATAGTGTCAGTCCTTGTTGGTTTCAATCGTCTTCCTATTGGGTACCTCTAGATGGTGAGGTATCCACTGTAACTTCTCTCTCTCTCTCTCTCATAGTGCTGGTGAGGCCAGCGGCAATAGTGTGTATATATTAGAGGTCTTCTGTGGTTATGACAGATGCGTGATTGTGATGCAGATAGGGCAGTTGACAACTGCAGCCGTTGCCTGTGCTAATGTTTGTCAGTTTACAGCTGTGCAGCAGTTGCAGCACACTCTAGGCTCACAGTGCGTGTCAACCACAAAGTGGACTTTAGCGGAAGTATGGATATCATGCTGTGGTGTAGCACACATGTTTGCTGCAACCATATGTTGGTGAATGTCCTTATAAAGTCAATGCATGAGTACTTCAGAGATTGGACTGTTTTGGCAGTTCTGGGGCATGGTGCATTTGCAAAGACAGCACCCTGCAGTGGCAGGGTCAGTTAGCCCAGTGAAGTTCAATCAATGTCAGTGTCTTCAGTAGTTCAGTTCATTGTGTAAATATACCCCATTCACAACAGCATGCAAACAGGTATTGACAGTAGTACACAGTCTTCACTGTTGCGGTATAATATGAACAGATGTCTCAGTGAAGCTCTGTGTGGTTGTGTGGGTACCATGCCTATCGATATGCACAGTGTTGTATCTTAATGACTACGCATTATTTGCTATGTGTATGAATTGGTTCTCCTTCTGTTTGCGCTACAGCTACAATATAGGCGTGGTTGAGCGTGAGTGTGCTGCCAATTGCTCGTGGTTGTCAATTGCTGCTAGTCTCCCTGGTTGTTGTCCCTTGTATGTTGTCAGAATAAGCCATGGAAACTGCTGAAGTTGTCTGTGAGATGCCCGCTTGCTTCTTATGCTGCTGCAGCCTGGGTTTGATCAGGGGATGCTGGTGGCATTTGCAGAACCTCTTGCTGTTCTTAGACCAGCTTGAGGTTTGCTTTTGCTTCGGCTGCCGTGTTGTCATTGGCTGTGTTGATGTTGAGTGTATGGCAGAGTGGCCTGGTTCTGCTTAAACTCCTGGTATTTGTGTTGCGTGCCTGGGCTTGAGTGGGCAACCCTGTTTCCAAGCTTCCCTACAAAGGACCGGCGTGTGAAGTTGTTGCTTGGAGCCAAAGCTTGACCTCTGGCATGCTGGGTAGCAGGCCCGGCTGGTTGCAACCGTGTCTGTTCTATTTCCTATGTTCGGTCTTGCCATTGCCAGAGGCCTCACATGTGACCTTGCTGTGTCTGGACTTGGTCTGTGATATGCAGTAGCTCGGTTACTGCTGCCTGTTGATGTGCTGCGTATGATCTTTGCCCTATGCTGCATTGCGGCAGGTGCCAAGTGTTCAATCTCAAACATACATTGGACGGAACTGCCCCTCCTGCTTGATTTATCAGTCTTGGTTGGACGGCTGTGACTTGCATGCCGACTCATAGGCAGACTAATGACAGTCTCACATTCTGAGTTAGGCATGGCTGAGCCTATGTCATGCCATGTATACAGAAGTGCGCTCATTATATGCCTGTCCACTTGTTTGAGCATCTGTTGAGAGTTACTGCTCTGATTGTGTGTTTCAACCTACTGCTCATCTTGTGCACAGCCCTCGGATCTGCCTATGCTGTTTAGAGCAGTCAGATGTGCTGCTGTTGCAGCAACAATCTCTGATGATATTCCGCACAAAACTGTATTCAAACGTGTTGTGGACTGCAAATAACCCTGTTCATGCCAGTGCTGCGTTGTCGGCCGTCTGGTCAGTGTGCCACAGTCGTGGTATCGTGACACAGTATGCTGGCTTTGCTGAAGCAGGCACCAACGCTGCAGAATTCATAGTCGCTGAACAGCAAGTTGCTTAGTACTAGGTCTGTGGCTTGCTTTTTATGCACTTGGGGCAACATAACAACGAACTGCCTTGGCCATGTCCATGCAAGGTTGAGAGTCAGATGAGCTTGCTGTATCATCTCATCTCAAGATCAGGGTTGTGTGCTTTTGTCGTCCACCGAGCGCCAGCCTGGGTTGTGTACTTCAGACTCTTGGCTGCACATTGAGCTCACACCTCATAGACTGTACGACCGTGTTGTGCGTGGCTGTTGTTAGCATTGTTGCTTTATTATGTGTGTCTTAACAGGGCTGCGCCATGCAGATGATTGAATATATTGTAGGACGAACTGTGATGGTGGGTGAATTGTGATGTTCAGTATGCATGGTTATCTGGTTTTGAGCTGCTGCTCTGACTATTTGGGGCCGGCAGGAAGGGCTTGAAATGGCAAAGAATGCTGTCATTCAGTGGTTGGCATTGTGTATATGTCACTGTGGCAGAGAGCTTTTGTTTGTTCTATGTAAGTTAGATCAGCTTGGGGGATTGGCCTTTGGGATGCATGTGCACATGGGATAGCTGGTGCTGCATATACAAGTTGTGTCGACGCCTGGATTAACGGCGGTGCGCATCTGGCTGTGCGGCATTGTTGCAGATGCATGCTCATGCTGCCGCATCATGCGATGTGTGATGGAACGTCTCGTGGTCCTGCGGCTGCATGTAATGCATGTGGTGCTGCTTTGTGCTAGCGCAGAGACACACACAGTAGTCTGCTATGCATAACATACCTTAAACGCATGGGTTGAACCCGTGGTATTCTTTTTGAAGGTGTGTGGTCTCTTAGAACGTGGGAGAATGTGACATTGAGTCCTTTGGTGGCAGTTTGAACTAGTATGTATCTGCCTGAACCCTTGTGGTGGTTTGAGTCTGCATGAACCCTTGTGGTGGCTTGAGTGAGGGTGGGAGTTCGCATCTTGCATGGCAGCGGCTCAGAGGCTCATGATCATGCCTTGTACTGGGGTTTACGGGCATGCGCCATCATTTTTGTAGCACTTGCAGCTTGTTCTTTTGAATTTCCGCACTCCCTTTCGTCTTGTGCTGCACCACTAATAGGCTGTACTCATGCAGAGCCCAATCGTGCTGCATGCATGTTTCTTGTGTGACATAAATAGCTGTATTGTTCACCCGCTCCGGCCAAAGGCCCTTGGGTGACATTCTGTGCATGATTTCTGAGCGCTGTCGAGACTTATCTGCTGTGGGCTTGCCATAGCGGCATTTCTCTGAGGATACATTGTGTACTGTTTGTCACAAAATGTGCCTATCGCTTGCTACCCAAAGTCTCACAGAGCGTTCGATTGGTCTGATTTGCTGGATTTCCATCAGCCTGAGCCATGGCCCGGGGCAAAGGTCCTGCTTTTTGGCGGCAGAGGTGAAGCGCGTGCACGTGATGCATCACGTGATGTGTTCCTCAATATCAGCCTGCAGGCTGCTGATCAGCACTTGTTTGTCGCTGCACTTTTGGGTCCATTGAAGTACATGTAAAAGAGTGAGCCAATGCAAACATGATCATCATGTTTGCGCTGGCAAGAGCTGTCGTGCCATGCATGGGGTACGCCACCCGAAAGAGTCTTGGGCTGCTCACATGTGGTCAGGTCATTCTTTTGCCTAGTCCCTGTAACATGAACTGCGCTCAGCAGCGTGTTGAACAATGGCGGCCAATGAGCTTGAATTTAAGTGGTAGCTCCATTTGCAGACAATCTGCCAGCGCATCTAACCTGTTGCATGGCTCAATACTTTCACAGTCTGCCAATGGCCGTAGGGCTATGGCGTAACCAGCATAGATTATTATCAGTCTGCCGGAAGCTTGCCACTGACGCATGTGACTCACATGTGTCACTGAGTGACTGAGTCAGATGTGGTGGCAAGAGCTACTGAGTTGTCTGAAGACTGACCACACTCGCACGAGGGGACTGCAGTTGCATTGATCAGTCTCTCTATGCCGGCTATGCTAGGATAACTGATCATGAGTTAGCAAAACTTACCGAACCTTTCAAGCTGAACGATAGTAGTGGTATTCTTGAATACCTTTGTCCACCGTGGACAAAGGTACTCAAGAACACCACTACTATCGTTCAGCTTGCGACCACACAACGATGCCTTAACGCACACCCATATTGGCGGCTGCAAGCTCTGCCGATACTGACACACTGAGTCACCCCTTCAACTTGTTCAAGTTATCTGATTTGTTCTTGTGCAGGATTCACTGCCCGATCCTGGGCATATGCTGCATGTAGTATACCACCATCATGATTGTTGGTGATTAGATCTGTTTGGAGAATGGAATTGACCCAACACCAACGTTGGGTTGATCAACCCATGGGCCACCACCGTGGTGATCATGGCGACCATGACCCAAGGGTGACACATAGACACAGACATGAACAAATAGAAACCCACCCCGGCCCCGGCTTAACAGGTGTCTGGCCACAGAACGGGTCTGATCACTCGATAAGATGGCAGGTGCTCTGCTTTGAATAGCTCGTACTGTCGTCCCTGAAAAATCCTTAGATGCACGGCAGAGGAGGGTCCACCTGCACGCCGTGACTATCCTTCCCTGCCTTCTTAAAATTGTCTGCTGTAGCCTAGGGTTCAGCATTACGCCGTGAGTGTCCTGGCTGCCTTTTGTCCGCTATAACCTAGCGTTCACCTCCACGGCATGACTGAGTTTCATGCCTTCTGTCCACTGTCCGCTATACCCTAGGGTTCACTGGTACTCCAGCAAACTCAGCACTAACCTCCCAAACTGCTGCTGCCATCTTCTCATCAAATGCGTGGCTGCCTGGCTTGGCTAGCTTGGTGCGGCCCATGAACCCTTTGCTGCCAAACAGCCTGCAAACAGGACCACAATCAACACATGTGACATAGTGAGTGAAAGCATTCGCTTCAAACCTACTTGGAGCCATAATGCCACAGGAATGAGCCAGGGAAAGCATCCGGATGCCAGCAATGAGATACCCGCCACATGCAAGCATGCACAGCACAGAGTAATAAGCGGTTGTGTCGCACCAACAAAGCCAGCAACATGCAGGATGGAAAGGGCGATCTCAAACGTGTGTTCTTACAAGAATCGGCAGTTGCAGGGCTGACAATATTGATAGGTCTGACCATTGTATCTGCATGAAGTTGCCCGGCAACTTTGGAATTGGGAGCCCAGGCCCTAGCCGCCTGTGACTGGCATTGCAACACTTGCAACACATGCCACAGCTTCCGTGCTGCAAGCAAACATGCTGAGTTTGCACAGCGCTCTCACTGACAAAGCTACGTGGGTGCCTCACAGTTCTGTCACTGACGACCCTTAGTCTAGACCCTAGACCTGGGTCGAGGAGCCTGGTGCTAAGACACAATCATCGGTCAGCTATCCCCACAGACTCCTGACACGTTTGTGAAACCCCAGGACGCCTTCGGGGGGCGTACCCCATGCATGGCACGACAGCTCCTGCCAGCGCATCTATCCTGTTTGCATTGGCTCAGTCACTTTTACATGTTTGTGACAACAAGCACTTACTTGCGCAGCGGCCAGTCCAAGAAACTGAGGAAGACCGTGTCCATGTTCCAGACGCTAGCCTTGAACTTGGATAGCCCACCCTTGCCAGGAAGCGCCCAGTCATTGCACACCTGCAGCAGAAACCAAATGTGCCTTGACTTTGTTGGTAAGCTGACCAAGCCTGACGGACACCACGCATGCAGGTAGCAAGCCCGTCGTCAATGGCTCAGGCTGGAACAATGCAGGGTCAATGCAACACTATGGTATAGCGGCTCAACCTGGCTATGTTATATAAAATGGCTATGTTATATAAAATGGAAAACTTGAGCCGGGTTTGCAAACATAAGTCAAGTATGATTACGGTGCGCTTGAAAGTCCTGCTCCATACATAAGGTCACTATTAGAATTGCCAAGTGATTCCAATGTGCTCACACTCACCAGCAACTGATCAGATGATAGCACCATGCAACCTTACCACCATATGAAAGCTGTTTGACAATCAGTAAGATACCCATGAGTTGGACGTACTACCCTTTCACAGCTATTTTACCCCCAAGCTAGGCAGCCTAGCCAACTCTGGGCAGTCATGGATGACCGCGAAGCGTAACCAGGTGGCGTCCCCGATGCTTGGCATATCAGCTCAACAAGCACACCTATTTCATTGGCTGAGGAACTTTTGCAAGAGGTTGTACGTCCTGCGAGGCACACCAAAGCGTACCTGTGGCCAAGTGAAGATGCCGCGGGCGTAGTACCTCAAATCCTCGTGAGGCAAGATTGAGCTGCCATCCTTCTTCTTACGCAGGTCAGCTTTCCAGTCACAGGTTGCTGAGTAGATGACAGCCTGCAGCAGCAGCAGCAGCGGAAACGGAGCCCTAGGACACTGCTTGTCTACAGTAGACACGCAGTAACTGTGGCGTATACACAAAGCAAGATGCAACTGTCATAGATCAGCATTTCAAACCATAGGTGGCTGAGTAAACCACAGCCTGCGCCAGAAACGCCAACAGCAGAGACACAGTCTGAGACGCTGCTTGACTACTGTGTATATGGATACACAGAGTAAGATGCCTTGATAGAAATCAGCATTTCATCATAGGTGGCTAAGTAATTCACAGCTGGCGGCAGAAACACCAACAGCAGAGACACAGTCTGGGACACTACTTGACTAAAGTATACGGATACACCGGGTATTAATGCCTCTTAGGAATCAGCATATCATTCACAGGCGGAGGAGTACATCACAGTTGCTCCTGCATCTGCTACTAACCTGTGCGCCATCTTCTGGTGGTGCATAGCAGTTGTCAATCAGGGTCTTGATGAAGCCTTGGCCGAGCTTTGGACTGTTGTTGTAGATGTTGGTGCGCACAGCTCCCGGGTCAGCGGCGACAGCCTGGACACCTCGAGCCCCCAACCTGCATGCAAACAGTAGAGTTAGGTAAGCAGACACTCAGTCTTTTCTCAGTGTCTCTGTGACATCAGCTTGCGTCCTGCAGGGTTCTGGGGCCTGTGATGAATCTGTATCATCTAGCAGCTGATCCTGCACTGCATGCTGCTATATGAGCAGCGGCTGTGCTGGGTGTCTGCAGAAACTGGTTCCCAGATCGACTGCCGATAAGACACCAGGCAGAAGCACCCACGACCAACATCCCAGTCACTACTGTTTTTGCCTACAAGTAAGCAACAGCAATCACTGAAGGCCTGTTCCTCAAGGACACCAATTGGATTAGTACTGCCTTGGTAGGAACCGTGTGGAAATCATGCAGCAACCAGCCCACTACAAGACCTGCTTTGACAAACCGCACGCCGTCTGACAGCTTCCCCTCCCAACAAAATGTCAATCTCCACAGAAGCAGCAACAACACTTGTTTGATGACCATGGCATAGCATAAATAGGACTCAACAGACCCGTGCGCCAAGCTCTAGGCTCACCTTCGTTGAAGCTCAAAGGCTGTATACACATTGGCCAGCTTGTTGTGCTCATAGAAGCCTCCCCTCCAGTCTGTGAACAGAGCCTTGGCGTCCCTGGTGGCACACAACATCAGCAGGGATGCACGTAAGCTTGCATCTTTTGCATGATTACGGCTGTCCCTTAGCCCGCTATGTTTTTCTGAGCAGTGGCGCTCACGAACGAGCTGCTGCTGACATGCGCAGTCAACGCAGGAGCCTGCCAATGCTGACACCAAGCCCTGCTTAGGCTTTGAGCTGTCTGTGGGCACTAACCTGATCTTTGCAAATCTGTGTGTGACGCTGACCACGTTGACAACTCGCGCCTTGCTGGCCACGAGCTTCTCCTCCAGGATGCGAGTTAGTGTGTAGGGCCCTAGGTGGTTGACCTGCAAGTCAACAACGTGCAAGTTTACTCAAACACTAGTTCACCTTCTACTACAGTTCCAGCTTCTGAGTTGAGCAACCCTACACTGTTGTTTGAGCTATTACACAACTGTTGATGATGGCACAACAAGCTACAGCAGCAGGCTACTTAAGCTTGCTGTGCAACAAACGCGCAGGCACCGCAGGCAGAATCACACTCAGTGTAGTGGTATACTGCTCAGACTGGGTCCAAGACCTGTGTAAAGTCTCCACAGCCGCACTTCAGCACGTGCTTGTACACACTCACACGGTTACTGCTGCAGATGGCACCCAAAGGTCAGCACACTTGCTGGCTCACATGGCTCAGCACTACTGCCATGAAGCTTGATACCATACAGCGTGCTGTTGCTTACCTGTGTGAGCATGCCAACACCTTGGTCTGTAAAGCTCTTCTTGGTGTATCCCAATCCTGCGTTGTTCACCAAGATGTTCAGTGGCCCTGGGCGGTTCTTGATGGCCTCAGCAAACGCCTTCACGCTTTCTTGCCTCATCAAATCGAGGGGAGGCCCACACTCAACCTTGGAGCCTGGGTATTTGGCCCTGCAGGAGGGACACGGCAGTTGCAAGTGGGCGACAGCCTGGCGAACTAGTCAGTTCCCTGCCCACGGCAGCATGTATAGGCTGTGGCACATGCGATGAACCAACTTTCAGGACCCTACAGGTACTTCTGTGGCCAGCGCTGTACCGCACGAGATCAGCACAACACAGAGAAACCAGAGGCTTTGATAACCACTACGCCGGCAACGGAAGTGCGTTGTGTGAGGTTACTGGGGCTGGCCAGGAACACAGAGCGGTTTCAAGAAACCATTAGCACCATCTGCAACCCCGACTGGCCCTCATTAGGTACAGATGCCAATGCTGTCCCATAATGCTGCCGGCATACGATAGTGTTGGTGCCCTGAAGTGCTGGGTGCTGCTATGCTTACATGATCTCCTTGGCGAGCTTGTTTCCTGCATCTGTGTTTCTCACACCCAGGATAACTTCAGCACCATGCTCTGCAAGACATAGAACAACGTGAGTTGGTACTTGGCGCTCTGGGGACGTGGCATGTCTTATGTTACGTGGTCTGGATAGTATATGGGCGATCGTTGGTCTCTGAGGCCCCAGACACTGAATTGCGTATTGAGCGTATGCAGGAGGACGTAGTGTGTGGCCATTCGGCAGTGCTGGACGCAACAGCTTGTGGACAAGTATACCCGGGTGGCGGTTTCTTCTGAATAACGCTGCTTAATAATGACATGGGTGAGTTCGGAGCGGGCGGGGCAGGGCAGGTGTGGTGGTTGATGTCCTGCACTTGAAAGGAAACTGCTGCT
>NSMO01014493.1:0-15486 GCA_002588565.1 Coelastrella sp. UTEX B 3026 | reverse complement strand
TCAAAATGGATATTCATGCAATTGTTTGTGAATTAGTGAATGCATCGCCAGTGCAGCTGATGCATGATGGGACTGAATGAATGACTGATTCATATCATTGTGGTGGCTGTTCACCACCGTTGACCGATGATGGGAGTTAAGATGCCGTTACGTCATTTCGGCTGCGCTTTGACCCCCAGCTTTTGGCCTGTGCATTCAGCCGTGGACCGCCAGTCCTTGTCCCCCTTTTTATTGACTTCAAATCAGGTAGTATTTGCATCCATGTCACCTTACGCCCCATGCCGATGTTACTACACTAATGCGAACGTTGCATTGCTTGCCGCAGATTCTTACTCCCCGCCCCGGGACAGTCAGTCGAGTCGAGAGCTGGGTGGGTGTTGTGGTGGTGCTGCTGGCGATCATCATGAATGAGGGGGCAGTGGACAGCTTACAAAATGGTCTGGCGTGTGCTATCAGTGGACATTTCCTGAAGAACCTGCCCCTCAAATGGACTCGGTAAGGACAGTGGCATCATTGATTTCCATTGATTCATACAGCCGTCTGATTGTGCTTTTGTTGTGTGTGGTGGTGTGTTGGCAGTTTTCATGAATAGAGGGGCTGTGGAGAGCTTATGAGAGGGTTTGGCTGGTGCTGTTAGTGTACACTTTTTGAAGAACCTGCCCCTCAAGTGATAAGGACGAATACATCTGTAAAACGCAGGATATTGTCGTCTGGATCCGTTGTCCACTATGGTGGTGCTCTTGTGGCAACCGGTGTTCAGCCAGTGTTATTATGTTTCTAAAGCTTGTACCCGGCCACCATTCAACTCAGCTGGATTGCTAGGCTATTCAACGGACCAACCTGAACCTGTTAGGTTTCATATGCAGGGTGCCTGTCGTGCTGTTGAACATCCCCTTGGTGGCAAATGGTACTCAGGCAGTGGTATTACATTCTCTCAGCTTACACCCGAACAGCATCATCATCTATCCCTGCTGATTGTTACCCAATGCTAAGGCCCAAACCTCAACCATAAACCTGTTGCTGATCATATGCAGGGTTGCTGTCGTGTTGCTGAACATCCCCTTGGTGGCAATCGGCACTCAAGGCTACCCCGTTTTGAGCCTCTTCCTGGTCGGCAACTTGATCACATGCTGTGCCATTATCCCGTTGGTCGCCGGCCTCATCCCAGCGCTCCGCAACTTGCTCACGGAAACCGGGTTCTGCATCGGATTTGTTGGCGGAATCCTCGGCGTCACGGCGAGCGGAATCGGCATCAACTGGATACCCGGCGACGCCGCGACGAGCTTTTCAGCGGGGGCTAACTGGGCGTGGTATGGGAACAACTACGATTGGAGAGTGTTTTTGGCGGCGCTGCTGTGCTCGCTAGGGTCTATGATGGTTTGGTCTGTGGCTGCGTGGGGTCTGGAACGTGTGGTTGGGGCTTCGGGCCCCGGTATCAGTGGATTGTTAATGAAGGTTCCGGGTATGAAGTGGCTGACAGCGGAGCCGAATTGGACCGGGGCTGAGTGTAAATCATTGGACTTAGAGTCCGGCAGCTCCAGAAGCAGTAGCAAAGATGCTGATGTGTTTTTGGGTGATGTGGACAACAAGCTGGCTGCCAAAGGGGCACCTCCTGCAACCTCCAGGGGAGATACTGCCAAAACATCTGACCAGAGCTAGTTGCACAACTCTGGTGTGCCTGATAGCAGAATGCCTTGTATACACTTCAAAATGACCGGTTGCAAATGGTGTTGTAAATGGGCTCTTTGTGTAGTCTTATCAGTCGTTGTATGTAGTGTTGGTGAGTGCAGCTTCCAAGAGGTTAGCAGGGGCATGGGTTAGTCAGGGCGTAAGTCATACATGTTGTTTTCATTACAGACTAGATATGAAGCGACGTGTGCACTGATGCCTTGCTACCTTGCAGCACAGTGTGACTTCATCAGGTTTTCGTAGATGAACACAGCTCTGTCTTGTCTGCATGCGACTGAGGCCGCCCAAGGACAGTGGCCAGTGTGTGCAAGGGAATTGGACTTGTTCTATGTTGCGCGTGTGTGGTTGTCGATGGTGTTTGCTCAGCATCGGTTGCCGCAGTGCTGCAAAAGTGATCCCTCAGCACACAAACATATAAGTGCCATTTGGTTAGCAAATTCCAAAACGGGCAAGCTGGTGATAGAGTTGGGCTCAATTCAGTAAATGCGTTTGTTAATGCAGTTCATGCGACTTGCCGGGATATCTGATGTGCTAATGCAGGCAACTGCTACAGAGTTAGTGTTGTGCATACAGCCGGTAACTGCTGCTCCATCTAATACAGGTGCAGCATTGCACTGTCGTCTTATAGGAGCAGCAGCAGCCTATATCGTGGTTGTTGGTTCATTACGCTGTTGACACTGATTGTCCAATGTGCACTCAGCAGTGCTCAGGCGTGCTCAGCACAGTCTGGGGTATCATTTCTCCTGTGTGTATGGCGTTAGCTGCAGGCTTTTTTTGCTGCACAGGCTGTACAGGTGAATATTCTAATCATGTACCTCGGTGGGTGGGTGCAGGGATGTGACCCTCAAGCACCTACCGCCTATAGCTTGTTGATGATATGCATAATCCTGAAATGATAGCCTATTACCCCACTGCTTCAGCGGCACGCCCCCCAAGGGTGTGGAATGGTCTGATGGTATGGCAAAGTATGTTGAGGTGTTCGAGTACCTTGTTGGCATGATCACTGCTACATGCATCTGCGAGCTAAAGATTAGAGCCGGGATGTCCAAGGCTCAAGGTTGTTTCTTGCCAAATGCACAGCTTGTGGGGTATGAAGCGCATGCCAGTTAGGTGAATACACAAACATATGTATGTTGGTGGGTGTGTGCAGGGATGTCACCCTCATGCACTCGTTGCCTTTGGCTTGTTTATGGTATGCACGATATGCATATCCTTAGCAGGATTGTTTGGGAGGCATAAGTTCATACTTATGTTTGCACTGCGTTGGGTACCTGCTTCTTGTTATGGCTGCAACAATGACTTGCCTTGCATTTGGGCTCCAAGCCTGCAATATGCTTTGGTAGCTGTGGAGTTCACCAGTTACTGCAGTGGCCTTTGTGGCGTGTGTGGGCGGTTGGTTGTTTTCAAATGCATAGGCTTATCTGTACAGGCCAACTCTACTTTCTGGTTGTGGGTGTGTGCCGGGGTGTCACCCGCACATACCCATTGCCTATAGCTTGCAGTGAATATGCCTGAATTTGGCAGGGATGTGGTACACTTGTCTTGACTGCCTTCAAAGCACTTTCCAAGGCATTGCACTTTCCACTGCAACAAATGCTGACACCCTCCTGACACTCTACTCGGAATTCTGCTGTTGTGTTCTGCAAGAATGACGTGCCTGGTGGGCCACTTGCGGCTAGCTTTGGATGGAGCGCTGCAACACCAGCGTAGCTGTGAATGCTGTATAGAGCACTGGTCCATCGCGTGGTCTAGGAGCTTTCTAAAGGGGCTTGATGCATTGGTAGTTGTATTGAGGTGCATTTGGCAGAGTTTGGGCACAAAACATTAGTTGGAGGTGTACATCGTTCCCTGTATGGGTCAGATTCCCAATCGTGGGTGTGGGCTGGGTTGTCACCCGCAGGTACCCACCGCCTACAGCTTGCGGTAGGTATGCATGACATTTAGCAGGGGTGGGCAAAACGTGTCCTGAATGTTTTGAAAGCAGGTTCCAAACAGGAAGTGCAGAATGTTTTGTTTAGCAGATGTTTAGGTGCTGACACTCTACTGGGGCAACTGCTTTTTTGTACTGCAAGTGTGAAGGGCCTTGTGAGTCATTGACAGTTAACATTGAATGAAGTGCTCTACCACCAGCATAGCTGTGAATGTCGTACACAGCACTGGTGTTGAACTGTTCCTCTAGTGGTCTGGGGGTTCCTGAAAGGGCTTGATACGCTGGCAGCTGCATGCAGTGCATTTGGCAGCGTCTGGGGACACATGATCAGCTTCAAGGTGTATACTGTTTCTGTGCGGGTCAGATTCCCAGCCTTGGGTATGTGCTGGGGTGTCACCCTCACATACCCATCGCCTATAGCTTGCAGTAGATATGCATGACATTTCAGCAAGGGTGTGCAAGACTTGTCTTGATTGCCATGATCATGGCAATCATGCTTTCATGAAAGCATGCTCCCGGGCATTTTATGCTGACACCTACAGGGAAGTCTGTCTATCATTCCAAGGCTTGGAATTGGTGAAGGGGCTTGCTACATTGGTAGCTGTATTCCAGTGCATTTGGTAGCGTTCGGGAGAAGATTGATGAGTTTTTCAGTGCAGGTCAGATTCCCAATCGTGGGTATGTGTTGGGGTGTCACCCTCATGTACCCATCGCCTATAGCTTGTTCTTGATGAGCATCATATAGTGCATGTTCACAGCCATGTAAGGACGGGTCTAGACTACCTTGGCAGGATCGATCGACCAACCGGTGCGTACATGTACAATGCACTAGGAGTCTACTTTGTGGACTGCAGCAACGACTGGCCTTGCACCTGGCAGCTAGGTAGCGCTAGCTTTTATTGCTGTGCAAAGGGCTACTAATCTGGCGGCGTGTAGGGGATGTGAGAGGGTTTCTGATAGATTTTTGTTTCTTCTGCAGCACGGGGTATGTTACTAGTGTCTACATACTAGGCTTCTTGACACAGATGTGTTGCTTCAGCTGTGGGTATAAGAAGGTATGTCATCCTTATGTTCCCTCATTTCAGGGTGTCCCCTCTCTGCTGTATCGTTGCCTCGGCATCTCGAGCATTTGTGTGGCTGCAACTGTCAAGGCAGGTGCATATGGTGCTGGCTGTGCTGGCTCATATCACTTCGTAATAGTTTGTGAACATTGAGCAGGAATCAAAGGCCCAGTAGTGCCTTGAGATACTGATTAGTACAAGTTTGTAAGCGGCCTAATGGACCCTCCTAGCTGTGGGTATGTGCGCAGCATGCTGCATTGTCACCCTCGTGCATTCATGCCACGTTTGCTTGTCAGCTGGTGGCTGCTGCTGTACTAGAATCGCCGATTCCTGTTGGACAGAGCAGCAATCTGAACCGAACCAGGGTTTAGACAAGCCGGCCACATAGAACCGGTATCGATTCTGCAAACCGGTGTGCTGCACCAGTGGGCACTCAAGAAGTCATATCAATGGTGGAGGCAGGCGGCACAACAATTATGCACGACCGTTCGGCGACGGGCGTTCGGTAGTAGACTGCGCAGTCAACGACCCAACGGTCGTCGCCGGAACGACCGACATTCGGAAGGGAGCTTGTGTGCTGGATACACATGTGTACACTGTACATGCCTACAATGGACATATAAGTGTCCATGTCGCGTGCAACTGCGGACGGGCTACGCTGCTATATCCTTGCAACGCAGTTGACACTCAATCCAATTGGCAAGCGACAAGCCATAGCACGGATATGGCCCCGCTCCGTTTTTGCCGAGGGCTGCTTTTGGCAGCAGTGCTCTGCCTCCTGTCGTTTGCGCCCCTAAGGGTATTGGCTCAATCCAGCGGTGATTGCGGCGGCGACAATCAGAAAGCATGCTCTCCAGACCCACCATCAACAGAACGCCCGTATTGCAACAAAGCAGGTAGGCTTGCACCACCAGCATGCCGTGCCGCAGTGGCAGGACTCGGTTGCATCTGTATGTGCCTACCTCACACTCGGTGACAATATCGTAAGGGTAGAGTTGCTTATCGCTGCAAGCCTTGACGTTTCTCTGCGGCTGAGCCAATGCATTATGAAGGCCGTATTGGGCAGCAGCACACAAGCAAACCGCAACGCCCACTTCCCTCCTCTGTAACGCGCGCAGGTGTCCATGCCAAATACAGTACCTGGGCAAAAGACTTGAGTACTGACAAGGGTGTGAGGTCGCTGGAAGGTTGGTGTTGGGAGATAGCCCCCGACTGCGGTAGCGCTCCGGGGAAGCCATGCTGTCCGGATGCATACCATGTGGTAAGGATAGTTACTACTAATATATACAGTATTA
Source organism: Coelastrella sp. UTEX B 3026 (assembly GCA_002588565.1). Lineage (NCBI taxonomy): Eukaryota > Viridiplantae > Chlorophyta > Chlorophyceae > Sphaeropleales > Scenedesmaceae > Coelastrella > Coelastrella sp. UTEX B 3026. The sequence continues at coordinate 9,511 of NSMO01014493.1, read as the reverse complement.
ACCTAGGTGGATTTGAGTATGAAGCAGAGGTGCACCATCGGCGGTACAAAAGCTGAAATATGCATGGCCTCTGTAAGCCTTAAGGCTTGGTCATGCATCAGTGTTGCCTTGAGACAGCTGTAGCTGCTGCTTCTGCAAATCACCCCACCATGTTGAGCCCGCTGGGGCATGAAAGCGTACTGTCTGCATCAATTTCCACAGTGCTAGTATCCATCGTATTCGGGTTGTGGCACAGCTGCCTTCTTCCATGCAAGCATGACCTGTCCGTCCGAGACCTGTTGTAAACCGGTGGGTCAATGGCACATCACTGTTGCAATCATCAACCCACACAGCTCACAAACCGTTTGTTGGCATTCCTGCACCCTTGTGCCGCAGAGTTGGAACCCTGCCATCCCTTATGAAGGCTGCAACAGCAGAGACTACGAGAACCGCAGAGATGTTATGTACTGCAAGGTTGATGAGAGCCACCCCGCTACAATCCTCTACAATAGTGACTCGCGTGACGCCATGTTTGTCTACCGCGCTGGTACTTGTGTGAAAAATGATGATGATTGTGGGGAGCCGGGCAAGCGCTGTTGTTACTCTGAGAGCGGGTGCTGTTCTTCCAACATGTGTCTAGATGACAACGGGGAGTTCACTAGTGGCCTGTGCCCAGGTTCTGGTCCTGATGCCACATGTGAAACCAAGTGATGCCTAGTAGTAGCGCTGCGCAGTGGCATAATGAACTGGCTGGTGAATATTGACAGGGTGCATCCATTCAACGGAACGGTTGTGGTATTGTTCATACGTTCCACGGCCAAGGCTTGGCCCGAAGAAGGCCCCAAACTCAACCGCCGGTTGAACATGTAGCCAGTATAACCTAATGATCATGACTTTGAGCACAGAAGTGCCTCTTGTCCGGATGCTAGCGGATCCGAATAAGGTCACGTAACATCAGGCACATGATTTTCATCCGATGTCGGTGACTGCTGTCTTGCAGTGTGCCGTTGTTTGTGCTATTTGTTAGCAGAGTCAATCACAGGGTATGGCATAGCAGCAAGCAAGTTTGTTCAGCACTGTGGCAACCCCGGTATAAAGCACACGCGGATGCCATGCGTCAGTAGCTATTTTGTCTGCGGTCCAGTTTGTCCAGGTAACTTTGGCCCATAAACTAAAAACAGTGATTGGAGGAAAAAACTTCCTGACTTCACTGTATGTCATTTATCTTATTACTAGTTCATGCAATGCATCGACATTGCAAAACCCAAGGCAAGGGTTACCAGTAAGCAATCGTTCCTGCAGCAAGACGTCAGGCCGTGCTTCAGGAGACCGGCTGATGCAAGCCAATGCTACAGTGCTATAACCAAACGAATGCAATCCCCAAGCCTCACAACTATTGATGTCCAAGCAGCGCCTTAAGCAAAGAACGCAATCCCCGCAGACCAGCGCCATAACCAAATAAATGCAGACCCCGATCCTTACAACTACTAATGTCCAAGCATAAGTTCCTTAGAGTAGCACTAGGTCCATCTCTGCTTCAATCAAGCGGACCGGTAAGACAGTTTAGTTATTGAAATTTCATGAGGGCCTCGTATGCTGCCTTTGCAGCTTTCTCCCCCACTTCCCGTCTCTTGCCAGCGAGCACAACCGCCTCTACAGGAGTGCACACATGGCAACCTGAGAAGCTGCAACCCTGGTGAAGTGTCGCTGCAATATACTGCACTATACTGCCATCACAAAAAATACAACACAGCTTGTTCATAGCCACAATGCGCATGGCAAGTTTACTAGCCCTTCACCAGGCTTACGCATATTAGTAGGACATTCTCCTGACTTCGCAACATGTAAAGTTTAGCTCGTGCAACAAAGAATGGCAAGCAAAATGCTACATGTTACATGCAAGGGGCCACCATCCGTTACAAGCTGTGACAAGCTTCATGCTGCATGAATCATGCAACAGGTGTTGTGGTGGTCAGCTCTTGATGGACTCAAGACAGCATTAGGGGTTTAAACCACAAAAATTTTGTTCTTCACATGACCGCATGTCAACCGCCACCGACCTGCAACGCTTCCATGACACCAGCCGCCACAGCAGGATGTACTCCAGCTAGAGATCATAGCCAGGATGTGCAAGGCTCAAGGTCGTTTCTTGCCACATGCGTGAGTTGTGGGGTATGAAGCGCATGCCAGTTCAACGATTATATACTTAGGGTTTTTGTGGGTGTGTGCAGGGATGTGACCCTCATGCACCGATCGCCTTTGGCATGTGTTTGATATGCATAACCTTCAGCAGGATTGGGAGGGAGGTGATTGGTTCATGCCAGCTCATGTTCTCATTGTGTTGGGAACCTGCTTTCGCTTGCGGCTGCAACACCGACTTATTATTATTATTTGCATTTGGGCTCAAAGCCTGCAATACGTTTTGGTGCTGTGGAGTTCTCAAAATACTGCGTAGGCTTATATGTACGTACAGATAGGGATAAGCTCCGGAGCTTTCTGCAGGGGCTTGATACACTGGTGTTTGTACTGCAGTGCATTTGGCAGCGTACAGGGCCCTGGACAAATTATCAGCTTCAAGGTGTATGTTGATTTCTGTATGGGTCACCTTCCAATCGTGGGTATGTGTTGGGGTGTCACCCTCATGTATCCATTTTACAGGGCTTGTTGTTGATTACCAGCATGTCCACAGGTTGCGCAGGTTGTTCTCGCCGTATTATGCTTGGAAGCATCTGGGGCACTGGTCGGCCTCTAAGCAGTAGTGTCTTGTAAGCGTTCGAAATAAACCTCCTAGCTGTGGGTACATGCCCATATGTATGTGCTGGGATGCCTGCGGAACTGATGAATTCTACGACCGTCATACGTTGACTTCGTAGCGGTGGTATGTGCGCAGCATCATAAAATGCCACCCTGGTGCATACTTGAGGCGATTGCATGTAAGCCGGTGCCTGCTGCTGTAATACGATAGTCACAGAGCAGCAGTCTGTGAACCAGCACTTGAACCAGCCGGCCACACGGAACCGGTATCGATTCTACAAACCGGTGTGCTGCACAAGTGGGCATTCGAGACTCTCGAATTGAGAGGTTATACAGAGGCAGGTGGAGGCAGGTGGAGGCAGGCGGCATGCGGCAGACCGCATTATGCACGGCCGTTCGGCGACGGTCGTTCCGTAGGTGACTGCGCAGTCAACGACCCAACGGTCGTCGCCGGAACGGCCGACCTTCGGAAGGGGGCTTGCGTGCTGGACGCACACTGTCAGTATCCACAATGGACATATACCATGGTAAGTGTCCATGTCGCGTGCAACTGCGGACGAGCTACGCTGCTATATCCTTGCCACGCAGTTGACTCTAGATCCCAGCGACACGCGTTAGCACGGATATGGCCCCGCTCCGCTTTTGCCGAGGGCTGCTTTTGGCAGCAGTGCTCTGCCTCCTGTCGTTTGCGTCACTGAGGGTGTTGGCTCAATCCAGTGGTGATTGCGGCGGCGACAATCAGGAAGCATGCTCTCCAGACCCACCATCAACAGAACGCCCGTATTGCAACGAAGCAGGTAGGCTTGCACCGCCAGCATGCCGTGCGGCAGTGGTCGGTTGCATCTGTATGCCTACCTCACACTCGGTGACATTACCGTAAGGGTAGAGCTGCTTATCGCTTCAAGCTTCGAGATTCTCAGCGGCTAAGCCAGTGAACTAACGCACAGCGGTGTGAAGGTCGTGCTGGGCAGCAGCACACAGGCGCAAACCGCAACGCTCAATTCCCTCCTTCATAACGCCTGCAGGTGTCCATGCCAAGTACAGTACCTGGGCCGTAGACGTGAGTACTGACGAGGCTGTGAGGTCGCTGGAAGGTTGGTGTTGGGAGATAGCCCCAGACTGCGGTAGCGCTCCCGGGAAGCCATGCTGTCCGGATTTATACCATGTGGTAGGCACATGTTACTACTAGTATGTACTGCAGTGTGACAATACTAGCTTGAACTGTGTCATGAGTATGAAGCAGCCGTGCACCATTGGGGTGCAAAAGCTGGACTTTTCATGGCCTTTGTAAGCCTCAAGCGGCTTGGTTATGCATAAGTCTTGCCTTGAAACAGCTGTAGCTGCAGCTTCAGCAAATCACCCACCATGTTGATCCCTGCTGGGGCATGGAAGAACGGTGCCTGCATTACAGACCTCACAGTGCTACTGTCCATCATGTAACTCATTTGTTTGGGCTTTTGCACAGCTGCTGCTTGCGTCCGTGCAATTTTTTGCCTGTCCATCATAATCCGATGCTATCGGTTGGCAACGATTGCATTCAGGTGGGTTGATGCCATCACTGTAGTACATTGCGGTTGCAATCACTGATGTGGGTTGGCAAACCACAGAGCTCACAATGATGGCATTCCTGCACCCTTGTGCCGCAGAGTTGGAACCCTGCCATCTCTTATGAGAACTGCAACAGCAAGGATTGGGAGAACCCTAGGGACGCCATGTACTGCAAGGTTGATGAGAGCCACCCCGCTACAATCCTCTACCGTAGCAACACCCTGCTTGGCTACCCAGCTGGCACTTGTGTGAAAAATGATGATGATTGTGGGGAGCCGGGCAAGCGGTGTTGTTATTCTGCGAGCGGTTGTTGTTCTGTCAGTGTATGTTTAGATGACAACGGGCAGTTCAACAGTGACCTGTGCCCACGTGGCGGTCCTGATGCCACATGTGAAACCAAGTGATGCCAAGTAGTAGCACTGCGCAGTGGCATAATGAAGCTGGTGAACACTGATAGGGTGCATCCTTTGTTCTGGTATTGTTCATACGTTTTTCAGCCCGCAGAAGGCCCCTAACTCAACCTAGACATGTAGCCAGTATAACCTAATGATAATGAGCTTCGAGCACAAAAGTGCCTGGGTGCTGCCTAGTCCGAACAAATGCGGATCCGAATAAAGTACTGTAACATCATGCACATGCTTTCTCATCCAATGTCGGTGACTGTTTTATTGCAGTGTACACATGTGCCGTTGTTTTGTATTGATTGTTAGCAGACTACATCACATGGTGTGGCATAGCATCAAGCGTGTTTGTTCAGAACTGTTGCAAACACAGTTCACAACATGAAGCACCAGCAGATTCCAGCAGTCTTTAGCTATCATAGTTTGTCTGTGGTCCTAGTTTGTGCAGGCGTCTTCAAATTGCCAACTGCCCAGCCCATAAACTTGGCATATGAAACAATAATAAATTGCATAGCTGTTTGATTGAGGAACAACTTACTGTCCACAATACAAATCATACACCTTATTACTACTTCATCTGATGTATCGACATTGCAACAGCAAAGGCAAGGAGTACCAGTGAGCAGTCAATCTTGCAGCAAGACGTCAGGCCAACATGCTGCATTTCAGGAGACCTGCTGACCCAAAATCATTGCTACATACAGCCGGTGCATGACCAAGCGATTGCAATGGTTACCCGGTCCTTACAACTGTATGTATCAAGCATGGGTTCTTTAGACCAGCACTTGTCCATTTTTGCCTCATTAAGCCAACCAGTAAGCCAGTCTACTTATAGAAATCTCATGAGGGCCTCGTATGCTGCCTTAGCAGCCCTCTCCCCCACTTCACGCCTCTTGCCAGCAAGCACGACCGCCTGTACAGAAGTCAAACATGGCACTGAGAAGCTGCAACCCTGTGAAGCAGTATACTGCATATACTGCTGACATACAGAACACAACACAGCTGATGGCACACCACATGGCCACAATGCGCATTGACGAGCCTGCTAGCCCTTCACCAGGCCTATGCATGTTAGTAGGACAATCTTGTGACTACACAACAGGTAAAGTTGAGCTCATGCAACATAGAGTGCCAAGCAAGCCGGTGCATGCTACATGCAAGGGGCCATGCGAGACATCATGATGCTTCTGAAAGCTTCGTGCAACATGGCTGTGGTAGTAAGCTCCTGATAATATAACAGCAAGGTTAAGGATTTTTATTCAGCACTGCTGATAGTATGATCACCATGTCAACCGCCACTGACCTGCAACGCTTCCCTGACACCAGCCGCTACAGCAGCATCTACTCCAGCTTTGCATCCCGCCAGCACATACAATGCCTCACTCGCCTCCACCACACACCGATCTCCTGCATTAGCTCGCACCAGCGCCACCAGTGCCGCTGCAGCACCAGACCTGACACACTCAACCTTGGGATCTACTACACGGGCACCAGGTTTTAAGGCCTGCTGCTGTGCTGCTGGTGATCCACGCATTGGACTACCTGAGCCTACTGCCGGCGATCCTCTGCCTGTACTGCTAGCCAGCTCTGCCCTGCGACTGGGGTTAGAAGGCTTAGACCCAGCACTGCTACTGCTTTCGTCTGCATCTGCCACATCATCCCCGCCCAGTACCACAGTATTTGGAACCGCCAGCGCACCTATCGCTGCTGCAGCAGCAGCTCTAGCAGTAGCACTACACGCCTGATTGCCAACGACTCCCACTAAACCTGCTGCAAGCCCTTCACTCAGCAGAGCTGCTCGCCCTCTGGGGCTTACTGCCAACTTTGCTGCCACTGCTGCAGCTGCTCCAGCATCTTTGGCGCTGCCACACAGCACCATCTGCCGTAACCCCCGTGCCAGGTCATTACAGGCTGTGCTGTTGGCTGCCCCAAGGGATGCCAACCCGGTGGCAGCGTCATCCCAGACCCATGGTGGAGCTGCTGTTGAGGCGGCTGTGCTGCGAAGGACGTCTAGTAGCTCCTGTACCGCTTGAGCAGCAACTACTGCCTCCCTGCAAGTGCGGCACAGGCCACCAAGCATAATGTTCATCACACCCTGATGACATCAATCAAACTTTGTTTTGTGCTGTGCTAAAGCAAATGCAGGCTAACACATTAGTACATCATACAATATAAGTAGCTCTGTCTGTTCCAGCATGATCAACAGCAAGACACGATATCTGGCACAAGTCAGGGTGGTGTGGTTACCATGACTGCTCTAAGCAGCTCTAGGCCCACCAAAAGAGTACAAACATAGCCCACAAAGCTGGTGGCCTGGGGACAACCATGTTTCTAGCACTTCCCAGAGAGTTAACTACGTGCAAAAAACACGTCCGCCCATCTGTCAATCAGGGCTGTAGGAGCAGACAGGACACCTTGTAATATGTCTCTGACCGCTTGACTTGCACTGTCTGTTCATGCCGCAAGCACACAGATCCATTTCCAACATACTACAGTTTGCATCTTTGCAGCCACAGCCCTTTAAATAGCTCTGCCTTTTGAGCTGCAAATCCCTAAGTTCATGCTCCAGACAAGCACAGCGGACTCAGAACATAATTTTGTGGCACAGACAGAACAGAACAGAACGGAACAAACCCGAACAGACCAGCCTCGTTGCGGTTTGTTACTTTCTCAAAAGGAAGCAATCATGTGCAGACCACACACCCACCCACCTGTCAGCTGCCGCCGTAGGACGCTTGAGCACTTGTCCCAGCGCAGCTGCAACCAGCAACCTGACACCATCATCCCTCATTGCTCTCAGAGCATTCAACAGCACCATTGCAGCACCAGCAGGCACTGCATCATTTGGTACTGCACCTGACTGTGCTGCGGGCGGTACCGGGGTCTTCTTTTTGGATGGGCTGCTACTGCAGCTGCTTCCTGAGCTGCTGATGGTTCTTAGAAGGTAAGCCAGCAGTGTGGCAGAGGGCTGGGCTGCTGTTAGTGCCTTGTCAGATGGCTCTTGCAGCACTTTCAAGAGAGCTGCTACTGCGCCTGCTGATACCAGCTGAGATGCCACTGTATCACTGCCTGCGGGGAACACAGGAAACACAAAACTCTCTAATGGGTTCCAGCCGCTAGTCGTTTTGCATGCACGGCCTGCTTACGGTGACTCGCCAAGTACTCCTGGAGTTGCAGGAGTTTTAACCCCTCAGGGAGAAAACCCTCAGGGAGGGACCCCTCAGGGAGGGACCCCTCAGGGAGGGACCCCTCAGGCTGGGCTGCTGAAAATGCACATCAGTGTCACTGTTTCTATGCTGATGCCATCCGCCATGAGACATGGATGGCATCCAGCTCACTAAACAAGGTTTGTTGTTGGAACACCCATGCAGCAAAAGACATACAAAGGACCGGTCCACTAATCTGCAATGTCAAGCAGTGCCGCAGCTGCATTAGCTGCCACAGTCAAGCTGCCCGGCTGCAAACACAGCTCAGACACTCACAGGGCACAGCAGGCGGGTTTTTTGTTATAGGAATAATGCATTCAACATATGAAAAAGGACCAGTCTACTAACCTGCAATCTCGAGCAGTGCTGCAGCTGCATTAGCTGCCACGGTCAAGCTGCCTGGCTGCAAACACAGCTCAGACACTCACAGGGCACAGCAGGCGGGTTGTTTTGTTATAGGAACAATGCATACAACATATGAAAAGGGACCAGTCTACTAACCTGCAATCTTGAGCAGTGCTGCAGCTGCATTAGCTGCTACTGTCAAGCTGCTCGGCTGTAAACTCGCCACCAGTAAGTCACACACTGCTGCAGCAGCACCAGGCACATCATCTGCTGCGGCTAGCCCTGCCAGTGCTGCTGTTGCTGCTGCAGCGATGGGCTCTGTCATTGCTGCTGTGTTACGGATGACATCGACAAGGGGTGGGACAGCTCCTGAGGATAGCAGGGCCGATTGGACAGCAGGACCGCCAAAACGTGCAAGACAGCTGACAGCAGCAACTCCTGTGGTGGCAGGCAGCAGCAGCAGCAACAGCAGCAGCAGCGGTGGAATGACGCACCAATAACCTAGGGATGAAACTGCTCCTGAGGATAGGCACCAGTTGGCTGCCCAGTAGCTGATACCAGGTTCCCATCATGAGTTACTGTCATCTGCCATAGACAATACTATCTGCAACTGTGAATGTGTCTACATGTAACCTTGCCTCTGTCAAAACAAGACACCAGATGCAACGGCAGTCGTTGGATGCACTCACCTGCTGCTTTGTACTGCAACTCGCTGCTAAGCAGCAGCCCCAGTACAGATGGCAAGGCATTGGCAGCCACGAGCTGATCACAGAACTCCCCGGAGGCCCTGGCTACTGCTTTGTCCACCTCAGGTCTGTGTGCTGTGGCGAGATGGTACACCAGCCATGCAGCTGACAAGACTTGATGCTGGGTTCCAGCTATAAGTACCTGCAGATGCAGAGGGAAATGGTGCAAGGGGTAGGATACTAAAACCCAACGGGCTCCATACGGGCATGCCATGACACTGCTAGCACAAAAGCACTGCGCCATATTGGCGATAATCCAAATTCTGACGACAGGAAGCATGCACCAACTGCACATCTTGTAGCATCTGGGCAATGCTGGGTCGGAGGTCGATAAGTCATGCAGCTGACAAGACTTGATGCTGGGTACCAGCTAGAAGGACCTGCAGATGCCGAGGTGAATGGTGCAAGCATTAGATTACTGGAACCTAACGGGCCACATGCCGTCATCCAGTGTTATTGTTGCATATGTGCTGAGTGTCATGTCATACTGTGTGACGTCAGCTTGGTGGCTAACCACCCCTGCTGTACCCCT